>JAUPFN010000020.1:10390270-10571380 GCA_036924255.1 Apodemia mormo
ATTAGGTCCCGGGTCCGATTCCCGGGTCAGACAAAACAAAATGTGCTTTTTCAGTTTTATGATAAAACAACGTTGCCCGGGATTGGAAAGGGCCCAATATCACATTGTGTGAGATAGTATTTTCGGCTAATCGTGGGTACACTTCTTGTACCTCTGCCTACGTATTCCGGGATATGGGCGTGTAGATACTTTTTTATCCTTTTTTACGTTATGCAATGTAAAAACAAAATAGTGAATTTTCGCAATAGCCTATCCTTACGTTAAATTTTATAAAGAAAAAATTCTATTAGTATACTCAATTTCGATAAGATGCATATTTTCTGAGATATTAGCAAAAACCTATAAATTGACCTGTTATATTTTCAAATATATTATAATTATTCTTATACAAATAAATAAAATGTTTAGGTTTATATTTTACACATATTTTACTAATTTTTAAGCTAGTAAAATTGCATTTATAATATTTAATACAAAAAGTATACATTCAAGAACTGATTCGCTCGCGTTATCATTTCATAGTGTTTGTATAATGGATATACATTATACAAACACTATGAAATGATCACGCTAACTTATATTGAGCCGTGCGTTCAAAGGTTTTGTATACACTCCGGGTGTCACGTTCAACTGGACATACCACCCGAAACCGTTGAAACTTGTGATGTCTATAACTTCTAAATTATAAAACTCGTGAACTTGAAATTTTTAAGGGACAATCTTTATAGTACTTACTTTTGAACAAAAAAATAATAAAGTATTTCAGATGACAGTTTAATGAATTAAAGCTAAATATACGTTTTTATTTTCATCCCCTATCCCACGGGAACTGTACTGAATTTTGGGATAAAAAATATCCTATAACCTTCTTCGGAGTATGAACTCTAATCATGCTAAATTTCATTTGAATCCATTCAGTAGATTCGGCGTGATGCGCGGCCTTGATACAGACAGACAGACAAAAATTTAAAAAATTACATTTTTCGCTTCAGTATCGATTAAAGAGTATCTTCCAAAAAAAATTTTTAAAATATCTTCAATGTACAGAAATCGACCTCTTACAGTTTTATTATATGTATGTATAGATAGATAACAATTATTATTTAGTTATAACAAAATTGTAATTAATATTATTTTTTTTATTCTAGGTTCGGGCCAAGGTCAACGATCTGAAGTCAAATAAGCGCATTAAGGATATGGGAAAAAATTCTCCTTGTGACGACACTGCTGTAGTTATTGTTGGAGGCGGGCCCTCAGGTGCAACTTGTGCTGAAACTCTCCGAAGCGAAGGTTTTAAAGGTCGGATCACTCTTGTAGCTAAAGAAAATTATTTACCCTACGATAGAATAAAAGTATCCAAAATTGGCGTTGTTACTGAGATTGAGAAACTCGAAGCCAGATCGGCGGAATATTATCAAAACGCGAATATTGAAATTATCAAAGGGACTGAAGTAAATAAAGTAAATCCTGGCGATAGATCTGTACAATTAAGTAACGGTCAAATCCTCCGGTACAGCGCCTTGTACATTGCAACGGGATGTAAGCCCCGCGTACCAAATGTACCAGGCGTAGACCTTAAAAATGTATTTACTGTGAGAAATTTCGACGACTCAATAAATATATTGTCTGCATTAGGTGAGGGTAAAGACAAGAACGTTGTTGTCTTAGGACTGAGTTTCATTGGATTGGAAGTAGCATCATCTTGTTCTGGAAAAGCCAAGTCAATGACGGTGGTTGGAAAAGATGTAGCGCCTCTAGGTCAGGTATTTGGTAATGAAATAGGTCAAAGTCTACGGAAATTATTCGAAGATAAGGGCGTAACATTCCATTTCGAAACCACAATTGATAAAATCAACGGTGAGAATGGCGTGATAACATCGGTACAGTTAGCCAATGGCACTACACTACCGGCTGATATATTAGTTTTGGGTGTGGGCAGTACATACCACACCGATTTCCTCAGAGATAGTGGCATTGAAATGAAACCTGACGGTACAGTCAATGTCAATGATAAGCTACAAACTAATATTAATAATATTTATGCCGGTGGCGACATTGCATTTGCTCCCGTTTTTGCTAATAATAATAAACAGATGGCTATAGGTCATATAGGCTTAGCCCAGTATCACGGATCAGTGGCAGCTAAAAATATATTAGCAAAAGAGACACCGTTAAGAACTGTTCCATTCTTTTGGACAATGCTTTTTGGGAAATCTATTCGTTATGCAGGCTGTGGTAAATCAGCCAGCTTCCAAATAGATGGGGACATAGAGGGTTTGAAATTTGTTATATTTTTCTTTGATGAAACGGAGAAAGTTATTGCGGTAGCTTCGTGTATGAGGGATCCAGTGGTATCACAATTTGCGGAGCTTCTATACCAAGGGAAAACACTTCATAAAAAAGACCTTGAAAATGATCCGTTCGCGTGGACAAACAGTATTAATTAACATAACCTTTGAATAATAATATGATTTCAGTATTATTTATATATGTATTGTTATTATGTACAATTTCAAATCACAGCTTTTGCTGAGATATAGAATGTCTTAAGCTATCTACGAATCTATTTTTTACCATCTGGCAATCAAAAATATATTTCTCATCTTAAGCCGGGTCAACTGTGAATGTTTTGGCCTACACATAACATAACGATGCATAAATATAGTTTTGTTATTTTTTTTTATCTTAATATCTGACGGAAAACATATTCCAATTTTTCCTGTTTAGGGGAGAGAGTACAATCATTCATAATTGCACACTGACTGTTTTTGTGAAATTATTTTTATTAAGTGAACTTCCAGAAGAAACTAAGTAAATTCTAAAATTTCTAGAAGAAACTATATTTTCTTTTATTAACATCAAATGGAGAATATCCAAGTAGGAGACGTCGTGTATATATAAATACATTTTTCTGTGTACTGTGTAGAGCAAAACATGTGTAGGAGACTTGGCTTTACACATACACAAACATTAACTGTCTGTATTATTTGTGTAGGTACGCATAAGATGAGATACATAATGTTATTGTATGCCACTATCCAATACTCCACGCTTTTGTCCAATATTCTTTTATATATAAAACATGGACCCATGAATATCTTTTCAATGATTTACCACTACGTGCAGCGGTAATCACCTTTGTGTTTCTTTGCAATTGTTTGTTTGCATTTTCTAAATATAATAAAAAAAATATTTATTACCTACTAAATGTATTGATAAAGCTATTGTCATAGCAAGTTAGCCAGAACAAAACAAGTTGTATTTAAAACTACAATAGTTTTAATTATAATTCTTTTTTGCGTTATTGTTGCACTTGCTTGTTTGCATGTTTCAAAATGTTGAATAAACTATTTGTTATTTAAACTATTTATTTATGTAGTAAGTAAGCAAGAACAAAAGTACAATTAATTATTTCTCCCGCAATGTGTTGAATAACCTTTTATAGACATTTGTTTGATACCAGCACCAGCTTGACATTTGTTACAAATAAGTTTTAAATAATTAAATTATATATCAGTGAATTATTTGCAAAGTAGTATTCTAATAATAATTGTTTTATAATAATAATAAAAATTGTATTATTATAATATGTATGTTGTCATTGATATTGATTTGAAATCCCATTGATATTTTTATGGACTTGCATATTTTATGTTACAATTTAGCCATTTCTTCTTGTTGTATAACAGCTATTGTTGCTACTTATTAGTATATACAATTATATGAATGCTTTTAGTGTGATATAGACTAAGATATAAATCTTGTTATAATGGAAATATACAAATGTGACAATAATAACAACAATGACATGAGATTAATATAATAGGTACATTTATAAAGACGATGATTGATCAAACCTGTCATTATTGTTTTGACCAGCATCTTTTCCTAGTGAATAGTATCTCTTCTTTTTTCATTATAAACTTTAAGATACATAATAGGGATCTTCATAAATTACGTGAAGCAAATTTGTGCGACCAAAAAAAATTTCGACCCCGAAGGAAGTGTCCTTCTTGGTGAGATTTCGCGGCATTGAGGAATCTACCCCCTAACATGTCTAATCTAACGTGAGATTTTTATGAAGCGTAATTTTAGGTTATGAAGGTTTATCTAAAGAAAAACAATTTGCTTACAAGATTTCATTTAGGACTAGTATTGAATTTTCAATTATAAGGCTCGAGCTGTCTTCAGAATCACAGTGAGAAACAACAAAAGTAAAATACATCAAAATTAAATACTTTACGGTAAAATAAATATAAATTATAACCTATGATATCTTGGCTCAAAAGCAGTTCTATTGTAGTTTCACCAAAATTTGTTGAATATTGTTTGTGTGATGGTGTTTGTAACGTTTCCATCAATCCTCACTAACATTCACATAAGATATTTATTTAATCTATAAGGGTGCTATATTGTTGCCCTATGTATTATTACTAATTAATATAAATAAATCGCCTGTCCTTATTAACAGTGTCGGATCTGCAAATCAGCAGTTTTACAGGAGAGCGCGCCAAAGTTTAAATTGTTTATATCTTTTTAATTATAAGAGTTAGGTTTCCAATAAAATACTATGTATTAATAGGCATTCAAGATATTAAGTACATGTATTTATACTATACATGTATCTATACTAATAATTAAAAAAAAAATAAACAATTTAAACTTTGGCGCGCTCTCCTGTAAAACTGCTGATTTGCAGATCTGACACTGTTAATAGGGAACAAACGTTCATCCATCCAAACTTTCGCATTTATAATATTAATATAGATTAAAATAATCAACAAAGATATTCCACGAAACTTGCCTGATGAACAATGCTGATTACAGAGTTTTATGAGTGTCTTATGATTTTATGTCTACCCACATCTTAGAGGGGTGGTAGACTTAATTCACCTGGGGCAAATCACCTGGTGAATTAAGTGTTACGCACGGTAGACTTAATGCACCTAGGTGATTTAATCACAGCTCTCCATTACGTCAAACCCTCGATGGGGTAGACTTAATTCACCTAGGTGCATTAAGTACCTGCTAGGTTCCTAGACTTTATACACCTGGGTTAAGCAGGCACAGCTCAATTCAAAGCTTCGAACTGGTATACTAATTCACCTGGGTGCATTAAGTAGATACCTGCACGATTCCTAGATTTTATACACTTAGGTTAAGTAGGGAGGGACAGCTCTCCATAAACTATAAGCTTCGATACTTCGGACATCAGATAGTAATTCAAAAACTAATTTTTTAAATTACTATGTGATGTCCGAGACTTCGTTTGCGATACCTAAAAATTAATCTAGGTATGAAACCTAATTATACGATATAGCCTCTTTGACGACAATTTTCATATATAAAAATGTATTATGCGTGTTTTGTTTTTTCATATAATATATAGATATATGATCTATTATACGTCATATAGTAAAATCGTAGGAAAGTCAAAACTGTACATTGAATATTTTTTTAAAAGAATACTTGGGGCGTTATCTACAATTGATATCGAAGCCAAAAATATAGTTTTTAGAATTTTTGTCTGTTTGTCTGTATGTATGTCCGGGGTAAACTAAAAAAGTACTGCATGGATTTACTTCAAATTTTGTATGAATATTACTAATAGGTCGGGTCAACATATAGGCTACATATTATCACGCTATCACCTACGGGGGAGAGGCAGTGCGGAGGAAACGAACTCTGCGCGGACGAAGTCGCTGGCAACAGCTAGGATTTTTATATAATTTAGTTAATAACCTAAAGACAGTTCTTACATATAAAGAACTTGCTGTTACTCGTGACTTCGTTCGCGTGATTTTATGCTCACACCCAGGTGAATTAGTATACCGGTTCAGAGCTTTGAGTTTATGGAGAGCTGTGGCTAATTAACCCAGGCGTATAAAGTCTAGGAACCTAGCAGGTACTTAATGCACCCAGGTGAATTAAGTCTTCCCTATCGAGGGTTTGACGTAATGGAGAGCTGTGATTAAATCACCCAGGTGCATTAAGTCTACCGTGCGTAGCACTTAATTCACCCAGGTGATTTTCCCCAGGTGAATTAAGACAACCTTCCCATCTCAGAGACCACCTCTCTTGTATTGGCTTATATAATTTTCATTAATTCATAATGAGTATGTATTCTTGACAGCGTCTAAGAAGCAGATTATTCTTCTGATGGTATGCATATATGCTTGTGGTCTTTAGACACCAAAAATGACCCTTGTGGCCGGAGTATAAAGAATCATGCTCAAACTCACCAGCAAATTTGCTTTCAAAGTTTTGCATAATATGTACATAGTTTGTTGACCTTAATGTGATCAGGGGAGATTGCCAATAGGTATTATGTTTGTCTTTTGTATTATTAAATTTTATGCTGTTCATTGTATTGAATTAGAATATTTATTTGAAGCAGTATTTTTTTTCTTTTTTTTTGTAATGGGAAGTGAGAGAGGTTACGCTTGAAAGAAAGTTTCGGTATAAATATGAGAAAAGGCATGCTCCGTTGGTTCGGACATGTAGAAAGAATGGTAGATGAAAGGTTAACAACAGATATACAATGCGAATGTGGAAGGATGTAGGTACCGGGGAAGACCAAAACTGACATACAATGATCAGATTGATCGACTACTGTCCGAAGGTGGTGTCAAGAGTCTTCGCAACCGGCATGTGATGAAGAAAGTGATGAATGTGGAGGAAGCGAGACAAGCCTGCAAGGATTGTGATGTATGGCACTCAGTTCTCTCTACCTACCCCGTAAGGGGTCTAGTGTGAAAATATGTACGTATGTATTTAAAGCAGAATCCTATGTGACTTATCACTTAATAGTGACAAATTGCCATGTTGAACGTAGGCTTGACTTTCGCATCAACATTTTGCATTGAGTATCAATAGAGCTTTCTAGGCCCTATAGAAAGACAAACTAATTTGAAAGAGAAGCCAACAAGATAATTAAATGAGGACAAATACCATTTTTTATAAAAAAAACATGATCTCGAGAAGGTTAAAATATTTTGTTAAGGTACAATAAGTACTACAGTTTACAAGGTACTAAATAATATAAAAATGGAATAGGCAACTTATTAACGGTCCATTGAGTTATGACATAGTTTTTCTATATGTGTTATTATTGAATATAATATTATCATTGCAATGAGTATTCAATAAATAATTACCTTAGTATAAAAGATGCAAAGTTGGCTTATAAAATGTAATTTATGCACAGATAATTTGTAATACTATTGAATAATAAATATTATTAATGTTTTATAATTGTTTTATTTTTTCGACGATAGACCAAATGCCAACACATTTATACATTTTAGCAAAAGTATTTAAAGTACCTAATTGTGTGCATCAGAATGGCCACAGATTATTTATGTATAAAATGGCTGGTTGTCTGTGGCGTTGGTCTAGAGTTGATTTGAAAATTGCTACATAATTGCTTATATTTGCTACATATAATGAAATATAAATGCTACATAGGATATCCTATGTAGCAATTATTTAGAAATAAAATATTTTTTTGACCAGCCAATAGCCATCCTAAAGTTTGGTTGGCTGGTCACCTCCTAGTTTAAAGTCAAACATGCAGAGTTTTCCGAAATTTATTGCGTCAATAATTGCTACATATTTACTTCATTTATCTAATTTAGTTGTAACTTGAAACATATGTTAAATGAAGAATGTAGTGATTATTTAAATTATAAACGCCTGCCACCTAGAATAGCAATACCGTTGAGTGAAGACACACTGCAACTATTTGCCTTTATTATTTTATCAGGAACTTTTCCTTGGGATAATTTAAATAGATTAGATAAATAAATATGTAGCAATATGTTAACACAATACATTTCGGGAAACTCTGCGTCCTTGACTTTAAACTGTGACCAGCTAACCAAATATCAGGATGGCTGGTAAAAAAAAATATATATTTTTAAATATATATCATAATATGTAGCAATTATTTATCATAAGTAGCAAATTATGTAGCAATATTCAAATCAACTCTCATAGACCAACGCCACAGACAACCAGACATTCTGACACACACAGGTAATTGACAAAATATTCGAAAATTGAGGGGTCACGAATTTTCGTACAATGAAAAATAATCATTATAGGTATAAAATTTTCGTAAAAGTTCTTGTAGTCAAGCAACTTTTTTCTAGTGCTGCATTTAGGGATTTAGTACTTAGTAAATTTGAATATTTGGCGAAGATATATGACTTCTGTGTGACTGTGTGTAATACAAGAAAAAACTCAAAATATTATACTTTTTTTTATTTATATTACTTCTTTTAACAACTACACTAAATAACAATATTTTTTTATTTAATCCCATTTTTCACTAACTCGCAGATGTTTAAGTCTTTCATATAATGTGACATCCTCTTTGAAAATCCTTCTTGAAGTGTCTTGGAAATTCTTTATTCTGATTTCTCCCTTACCAACAGCTTTAGTGTGGCCATAGCTTTCAGCCTAAAATAAAAAAATAAAACAATATTTGTTTCAGATGTCAAAAAATATTCTGGATTTCTTCATTATATTCATCTCAATATCATTGGACAGGCTATTTGAAAGACAACAAGGGAAAATTGGCATTGCCTGGAATCCCTAACTATTGAAGATTATATCAATTAAGGGCAGAGCTATTTTATTATTATTTGTAAATAAATTAAAGGTAGAAAGAAAGACAATCAATAGTTTTTTTTGTGAAATTTATTTATAAGAGTGTTGATAATAAGTGTGATTATTTAACACAGAACAATAGATAGTTACTATTATAAAAACTAAGTTTGTAAGCTTAAAATACAAAAAGTTTTTAACCTCAAACATGTTGGAATTAAATAAATTGATTTTAGCATAACGTGTAAGAAATATTAAAGAGCTACGAAACAACAGCAATAGTTATTTGATGGGAGTTCAATGCACAGATGGCTGCCCACCGCATTATAAAAGTATTTGGGTAATCCTGCAAAATCACCTAATTTTTCTGGGATTAAAATTAGCCTATGTACTAGCCTACTAACTAACTGGGTAACGAACATCCATCCAAACTTTTGCATTTATAATTTATAATATTAATATAGATTATCTTTACTAATATAATGGATGTTTTAATTTATATTCTAATTTATTTATTTATTTTATTTATTTAATACTTTATTGTACAATTATATAATTACAAAAAAAATTAAACAATACTTAAAATAATTCACAAAAGGTGAGCTTATCCCCAATGACAGAGATTTCTTCCAGCCAACCCAGAAAGTGAAGCTGGGAAAGGAAAGTGAATAGCATTGTGCACAAGCATAAAGACAAATACAAATATATAAAATACGAGCGGCCCGGTACGTGCTTCACTACGTATACGGTGAAATATGAGTTTAAAAAAATATAGTTAAATATATAATAAATAAATAAATAAAGTATAGTTAATAACATTTTGTTCGGATAGGTGAGCCCGTTCTTGAGTTATAAACTTACAACGAAAAGTGGCATTGATTTTTATATGTATAGACATTGATTCTAATTATTCATACATTGCAAGGATAAGATTACACATAGATAAGAAAAGGCTAAAACGCAAATTGATGACTATAGTAAAAAGAAGATAACACAGTAATAAAATAAATAAGAGAGAAAAAAAAACTACGACAATGACAGGTAATGCTCTTTAACCCGCTTCTTAAAAACTAGCAATGAGGGGCTATGTCTAATGTTATGTAGCTTATTTTTTCGTTCATACAGGAACTATCCATATATTACTCTGGTCGATTTTCCAGGCTTTGTAGGGAAATGCATAGAATTTACGTTTACTATTGACAACACAACATTTATGACCTATTTAAAAATACAAAAAATTATAGGATATCTAATGTAAGTTTCATAGTTTTTCTGAAAATTTGCAAAGTTATGTCACAGAATGCACTGCACTCATATTACTAAACCCCCACCATGTACTTCATACATAGTGAATAATATATAATCTATGCATGTTCTAAATATCATTTCGCACCTCCCCTCAAATAGTGTCACAATTCAAAAAATCATAAAATCACTTTTATTGTACCATTCATATCATATTATGCCATAGTTTTATCTCGAATGGTGGTCTACTGTTTTCAATGATTTGATACTAGATGGTGTTAATGACGTTAGTGGTGTTGGCCAGAAAAGCGCTAAAAATAGGTAGGAGCAACTTTAAACCCCTTTACTCGAGAATTAATTTTTTTGACTTGTGACACTATTTGAGCGGAGGTGCGATATTGTACATGTTTCAACAAGTTGTCATTAAAAATTGTACAGGTAGTAGGCAATACTGCTAGGGATCCACAAATTTTTGAAAGTATCGCTACCTACTCGATACCAAGTATCGTATCAAAAGTATCGATACAACTCAGTATCGAATACTTTTTCTTCGCCTTAGGAAATGTATTCAAATCTCAAAAAAGTACATTCTTAATTAAAATCATAATTAAAAATTGTTTTTTTTACTTGTTTTAAGCACTTCAAAACAGATTTTACCGGCTGCAACAGTTTTGTTAAAATTTCTGAAACTTAGCCAGACATCACTTTCCTATCGGAAGGCAGCATTTTGGTTGGCAGCAAGGCAGCACCTAGACTTTCACACTTGCACCAATTAAGTTCAATTTAATAATCATATTGGAATAAATTTAATTTCCTTTCCGAGTTAACCTGCTTCCTACAGTCAGACCAATATTTAATGTTATCGTAATATTAGTTTAATTTGTAACTAAATTGCCTAAAGTGTATACAAATTCATACGTCCTAATATTCAAGTAAAAGTTATAATAAGAGGTACATTCATCCTGTAAATAATATGCCACCAATTCTAAAACAATTGATATCATTCATAAATTCTTTTGGGAATTCTCCTAATACAGAGAATCTAAATCAATAATTCTGAAAAGTAAAAAGTATTGAGTACATTTGAAAGTATTGATACCTAGTAAATTATTGGAACAAAAGTATCGAGTACGAAAATACTAGGTATTGCAACCAAAGTATCAATACTACTCAAGTATCGATACTTTTTGTGGATTCCTAAATACTGCAATCCGCTGAGAGATTAGTGCAATATTTAATATGCGAACAATGTATTTTTATGAGTAAATTTAAAGAAACCTACACACACAGGTTTTGTATTTATATTTAATGTGAGTTTATATTAAGTAACTATCTCCATTTGAAGCCTTATCTGAGGAAGGAATTCAGTTTAGGCGTTTTGCCCATACTAAAGCAACTCCCTGGATTAGAATAACACTCCAATTTAATATGGGCTTACTCTGAATCCACCAATACTCGTGAGTCACTAAATTAGGTATAATTAAGCATCGTAAAAAACAGCAGTGTATTGTAAAATAAATTTCATGTAAAATAAGTGAAAAAAAAAAATAGCCTGTAAAGCCAAGGTTTTGAAAAGTTATTAACTGTTCTAGGTATCGCCCATTTAAGTAAAAAATGCGACAAACTTACCTCGCTTAAATAAGGGTGTCTTAAATAAAACATATTTTGTTCTTCCATTGCAAAATCTTGCTGCAGCCGGCGCAAATGGACAGGTTCTACTTTTTTTACTAATCGATCTTTTCCTCTAAATATATGACCATTGGGAAGACGATTACGGCGAAACAAAATGCTTGTTATTTTCATATTTGAGTGATAAGATTTTATAAGATTGATTGTATACCTATGTTCTTTCAACGACGATAATTCTTACGTAGTATTGTATTATTGTATAGTGTATACACTATAGTCTATACTCTGATTCTCATTTCTTAAATTTCAACTTTCATATGAATCATATGAATAATGAAAATTAGTCTTGGGTAGTTCGCGAGCGAACTAGGTGGGAAGAGCGCTCTTTTAGGTGAACTATGCGAACTAGTTCATCGAAAATCCCGCTCTTAGTTCTTTTTATATTTCTGTTAGCGTCTACTTTACTAGACAGTGGCACTATGTGACCAACCGAGTTATTTACTTTTACTGTGCGCGCCTTGATATTTCGATAATCGATATCGATACTAAACAACTTCAAATCCCCATGGTTAAAATTTTATCAAATCATATGAAATCATAACAATCGTCAACTGAAGTATTACTGGCTAATTATCAAACAGAATACTAATACTATTTATGTCTTATTTTACGGTAAGTTTAATTAAAATTAAAAAAGTTCTCTTCTATTCCCATTTATTGTTACATAATGTTAAATAAGTGATTGTAGCGGCTCAAAACAATCACAAAACGCTACAAGAAAAAATAATAAAAAATGGACAAAATCAATAACAAATGGAAAAAATGAAAATTCAAAATAAAATCCTGAATCGCGATATCACAATTATTTATCTTGTAACACTATACACAAGTTTCAACGCTTCTCAAATGGACTTCGGTCCCCAGGCAGTGCACCTTGCCTGGCTGTGAAGATCTTCCTTTTCCCCTTACTTGTCCTTGTGTGACGTCATCGACCTCCACAGTTATGACGTCACCTGACGAGCAGCTGGCCCGCTGGTTCTCCATCACTATGACCCTTCAACAGTACGGACCAGTGGTGCCACAGTGGTTACACCGACGTGATCATCACCACTATCAGCTATCAACATGCCACAGTGGTGACCCTCGGCAAAACAACACGCATCAGCCTTCTGACCATCAGCGACTCCTGATACCCCCCTCTGCTTCCAACAGCATCAGCCAGCTTCACAAGCTACGCCTCATCTACGCTTTCCGGAATCCATTTTCGAACTGCCTACGTTCACTGAATTTCCATTAGGCTTGGGCCTAACCGGTCACTACAGAGAGCGCTCAATTTAGTTCAAAATCCAAGGATGAACTAGTTCGTTCTATTAGTTCATTAGTTCTTTTTTGAAATAATTTATTAAGAACAATAAATAAAGAAAAAATATAGTTATGATTTTTGTAAGTTTTGTTTATTGTTATTTAAAAAATACAAAGTATTACATGAAAATTTTACACGTCCATTTATGTAATATGAGATTTTTTATTTAAATAATGAAAAATAAAATAATTTATATTAATGATTAGTCAACAGCTAGGCTAGTTCCTAGTATAATGTGTAATTATATTAGAATACTTAAAAAGTATGAATTTTTACCATTAAAGTTGACTTTTTTGTTATGGCACATAAAATCTTTTATCGAAATAAAAACGAAAAAATAAAATTATTTATATTAATAATTAGTCATAATTAACGTGATATATAATAATAATAATCACTGTGGCACCGCTGGTCCGTACCGCTGAAGGGTCATAGTGATGGAGAACCAGCGGGCCAGCTGCTTGTCAGGTGATGTCATAACTGTGGAGGTCGATGACGTCACACAAGGACAAGTAAGGGGAAAAGGAAGATCTTCACAGCCAGGCAAGGTGCACTGCCTGGGGACCGAAGTCCATTTGAGAAGCATTGAAACTTGTATATAGTGTTACAAGATAAATAATTGTGATATCGCGATTCAGGATTTTATTTTGAATTTTCATTTTTTCCATTTGTTATTGATTTTTGTCCATTTTTTATCAATACTCTCCCCCAAGACCGAAGGTCGATCTAGTTGAGCCAGTAAAGCGTATGTGCCTTGAGTGCTCGAGTCTGCGGTGCATCGAGACGAACCGAATAAGCGCGGTCCTCGGTGAGTCGGGACGAGTGCGCCTCCGCTGTGGTTCGCAATGAGTCGGAACGAGCGGGACAGAGTTGCTGCATGGAAATTCAGTGAACGTAGGCAGTTCGAAAATGGATTCCGGAAAGCGTAGATGAGGCGTAGCTTGTGAAGCTGGCTGATGCTGTTGGAAGCAGAGGGGGGTATCAGGAGTCGCTGATGGTCAGAAGGCTGATGCGTGTTGTTTTGCCGAGGGTCACCACTGTGGCATGTTGATAGCTGATAGTGGTGATGATCACGTCGGTGTAACCACTGTGGCACCACTGGTCCGTACTGTTGAAGGGTCATAGTGATGGAGAACCAGCGGGCCAGCTGCTCGTCAGGTGACGTCATAACTGTGGAGGTCGATGACGTCACACAAGGACAAGTAAGGGGAAAAGGAAGATCTTCACAGCCAGGCAAGGTGCACTGCCTGGGGACCGAAGTCCATTTGAGAAGCGTTGAAACTTGTGTATAGTGTTACAAGATAAATAATTGTGATATCGCGATTCAGGATTTTATTTTGAATTTTCATTTTTTCCATTTGTTATTGATTTTGTCCATTTTTTATTATTTTTTCTTGTAGCGTTTTGTGATTGTTTTGAGCCGCTACAATCACTTATTTAACATTATGTAACAATAAATGGGAATAGAAGAGAACTTTTTTAATTTTAATTAAACTTACCGTAAAATAAGACATAAATAGTATTAGTATTCTGTTTGATAATTAGCCAGTAATACTTCAGTTGACGATTGTTATGATTTCATATGATTTGATAAAATTTTAACCATGGGGATTTGAAGTTGTTTAGTATCGATATCGATTATCGAAATATCAAGGCGCGCACAGTAAAAGTAAATAACTCGGTTGGTCACATAGTGCCACTGTCTAGTAAAGTAGACGCTAACAGAAATATAAAAAGAACTAAGAGCGGGATTTTCGATGAACTAGTTCGCATAGTTCACCTAAAAGAGCGCTCTTCCCACCTAGTTCGCTCGCGAACTACCCAAGACTAATTTCCATGCAGCAACTCTGTCCCGCTCGTTCCGACTCATTGCGAACCACAGCGGAGGCGCACTCGTCCCGACTCACCGAGGACCGCGCTTATTCGGTTCGTCTCGATGCACCGCAGACTCGAGCACTCAAGGCACATACGCTTTACTGGCTCAACTAGATCGACCTTCGGTCTTGGGGGAGAGTATTGATAAAAAATGGACAAAAATCAATAACAAATGGAAAAAATGAAAATTCAAAATAAAATCCTGAATCGCGATATCACAATTATTTATCTTGTAACACTATATACAAGTTTCAATGCTTCTCAAATGGACTTCGGTCCCCAGGCAGTGCACCTTGCCTGGCTGTGAAGATCTTCCTTTTCCCCTTACTTGTCCTTGTGTGACGTCATCGACCTCCACAGTTATGACATCACCTGACAAGCAGCTGGCCCGCTGGTTCTCCATCACTATGACCCTTCAGCGGTACGGACCAGCGGTGCCACAGTGATTATTATTATTATATATCACGTTAATTATGACTAATTATTAATATAAATAATTTTATTTTTTCGTTTTTATTTCGATAAAAGATTTTATGTGCCATAACAAAAAAGTCAACTTTAATGGTAAAAATTCATACTTTTTAAGTATTCTAATATAATTACACATTATACTAGGAACTAGCCTAGCTGTTGACTAATCATTAATATAAATTATTTTATTTTTCATTATTTAAATAAAAAATCTCATATTACATAAATGGACGTGTAAAATTTTCATGTAATACTTTGTATTTTTTAAATAACAATAAACAAAACTTACAAAAATCATAACTATATTTTTTCTTTATTTATTGTTCTTAATAAATTATTTCAAAAAAGAACTAATGAACTAATAGAACGAACTAGTTCATCCTTGGATTTTGAACTAAATTGAGCGCTCTCTGTAGTGACCGGTTAGGCCCAAGCCTAATGAAAATTGAAAAGAAAACGCTACATAGAAATATGAATAATATAAGGTCAATGAAACGCTATTATAGAATTCTTTGCTTTGACAGATACCTATCCTAATTCCTAATCTTTATACATAAAATAATATATGTCCTGTGTCCTAATCAAGGAAGTTACATTCTACCGGAATGCTTACACGCGCTTCAAAATCGTTCCGAAGAGTACCACGACATGAGTTGAGTGTGTCTCTTTCTACTAAATAAAGCGCCAATCGCCATATATAAGTGTGGCCATGCGTAGTTTGCAAATTACTACTAAGTGATTCTAGTAATTTCAGAAACAGTTTATGCATTGCATAAGTAATTACGTAATAATTAAAATAAGCACATTTTAGAACTCACTATGTTAATTACAATACATTTTATGCTAATTTATTTATCGACGTGTATGAATAAAAAGGATTTAACGATTACCGAATGTGTAAAAATCTACCATCTAGATAGTTTTATTTACACTGGCAATTGCAAGAAAGGGACAACATCCACTCATGTCATTGTCTTGCTCAGAACGTTTTTCCCCTCTGTTAAGTAAGAAACAAATGTCAACTTTATTAGCAACGAAATAAAGTACATTTTTATTTTTCAAATATTGCTTTGTAACAATTCCAGTTATCATATATAAGTTCCTTGGTCCTAATCAAGGAACTTATATATAACTACTGGAATTTTACGAAGCAATATTTGAAAACTAAAAATGTACTTTATTGCCTTAAACATAAAGTTTACATTTGTTTCATACTTAACAGAGGGGAAAAACTTTCTGAGCAACACAACGACATGAGTGGATGTTGTCCCTTTCTTACAATAGCCAATGTTAAAATAAAACTGCTGATGGTAGATTTTTATATATTCGGTAATCGATAAATCCCTTTTATTCATAAACGTCGATAAATACATTAGCATAAAATGTATTGTAATTAACATAGTGAGTTCTAAAATGTGCTTATTTTAATTATTACGTAATTACTTATGCAATGCAAAGCTGTTTCTCAAATTAGTAGAATTACTTAGTAGTTATTTGCGAACTATGTATGGCCGCATTTATATATATGGCGTTTCACCATGCTAGCCTGATGGGGCTTTCAAATTTTCCATGCAGAATGCAGATTGCAGATCACAGAAAAAATATATAGTATAGGCATGTCGATCTGAAATCGATTAATCGAAAAATCGATTATTCAGAGTAAAATAATCGATTTTCAGATCGATTTGGAATACTACATGAACCCCTCGAATCGGATCGATTCAATTCAAGAACTAGCAATAAAATTTCTAAATTGACTACGATATTTTAATTTTTTAATATTTTATGCCTTCGTTTTTAGTTATATTGAAAAAAATAATTACTTATCGATATATATTTACGAGATTTGGAGTGATTTTATAGTACAAAGTAATTATTATTTTCAGTATCTTATACAGACTCTTTATATGGAATCTATCCGAATTCCGAATACATGTTGTTCGTATTGAATTCAACTCAATACTAGTTAGACATGAGCGTTATTTCACGTCACTGGTTACAGTAACTAGCTACGCGACATGTAACGAAGTCACTAGTTCCGAGTCAAATGACAAGTAGTGATTTTTGTAAATGCGTTACTATACTGTGATTGGGCGTGATTAGTCGAACACAATGTGCGGACTGCGGTGCAAAAAATGTGCTCGACCGGCCGAGAAGGCGAGATGGCTGATCGAGACATGAGGAGTGAACGAGACCGCATGATACCATTATTTTCAATAGATCTAAGCGCACACGTGTTGTGGAGTACCTACTGCCCGACAATCGATAACAAAACAGCCTATAAAGTATTAGCATACGTTTAATTTTCATACATAAACTTATAAACATAGAGAATAAAACAGGTTGAATTCTGTTTTTAAATAATTTTAGAAAATTAGCTCGGATTCCGGGAAGGAATTCGACTTCACTGATTGTTTTCCATGAAATTAATGAGCACTTGTAATTTACTTTGTTTATGGCACAAAAAAAATAGAAAGTTTTAAATAAGAGTCCGCCGTGTTGGTCCCGGCCTCTTTTGAAGAATAGGCCAACTGCTGTTCTGCCAGGCAGGTCGTAAAAGGCGACCGATTGGCTATCGAGTCACTACCATCGTGGCAACTAGGTGGTAGAGTTCTGCATTGTCTCGCCCGGGTCTGGTACCACCGCCTTACCTATTCCTGCCGCAATAGCGTCAGTGCTTGTCGCTGTCGTGTTCCGGTTTGGAGGGTAAGGTAGCCGGTAAACTTATGCATGTGGCATTAGACCTCGCCACGAGATAGCAACACACCATTAACATCTTTGGTGTCTATAGGCGATGGTTGACTCTTTCCATCAGGAGACCCATCTGCTTGTTTGCTATCTTATGATATAAAAAAAAAAAAGACAAATGACAGTAAAAAATACTGCAAAATCTTGAACTATTCTAATCCTCTATTATATCTTATATTATTTATATCTTATATTACTAGCAATCTTAAATTTACAGTTTGTAAATATAATAACATGTTTATTAAATCTATTATTATTTTTTATTAATTATTTTATTAATTAAATAAAATTTGATTTAATAAGTATATTATAAAAAGTGTAAATTTATCAAACGTGTATATAAAATTATGATATATGTTTTTTATAGTTTTATTTGAATACACACACATAAAACTAAAAAATATATGTATGTAATAAAATTAATAATTTTAATAAAATCAGTAATTAATAATCAGTAATCACTAATCAATTATCATCAAAGTAAAAAGTAAATAAATTTTAATTCTTAAAGTACGAAGGGAAGCTAATTTGTGTCATTTAGTAATACGTTATTCATGTAACTGTATAGCTATAAACACTTGTTAGTGATATAATCTAATTTCGTTTCGCACGCAACTGTATAAGTTCGTAAAATTATGTGCTCAAACAATCACAGTAGCAGAAGTAACTAGTTACAAAAATCACTACTTTTGAAACTAGTGACTTGGCCGGCGTCACTAGTTTCATTACGTTTCTTGAAAACGACGTAACGACCCATGCCTAATACTAGTTATTATTCTTGGGTAGTTCGCGGGCGACCTAGGTGGGAAGAGCGCTCCTTTAGGTGAACTATGCGAACTAGTTCATTGAAAATCCCGCTCTTAGTTCTTTTTATATTTCTGTTAGCGTCTACTTTACTAGACAGTGGCACTATTTGACCAACCGAGTTATTTACTTTTACTGTGCGCGCCTTGATATTTCGATAATCGATATCGATACTAAACAACTTCAAATCCACATGGTTAAAATTTTATCAAATCATATGAAATCATAACAATCGTCAACTGAAATATTGCTGGCTAATTATCAAACAGAAATACTAATACCATTTATGTCTTATTTTACGGTAAGTTAAATTAAATTTAAAAAAATTCTCTTCTATTCCCATTTATTGTTACAAATAATTGATTATTATTATTATATATCACGTTAATTATGACTAATTATTAATATAAATCATTTTAGTTCTTCGTTTTTATTTCGATAAAAGATTTTATGTGCCATAACAAAAAAGTCAACTTTAATTGTAAAAATTCATACTTTTTAAGTATTCTAATATAATTACACATTATACTAGGAACTAGCCTAGCTGTTGACTAATCATAAATATAAATTATTTAATTTTTCATTATTTAAATAAAAAATCTCATATTACATAAATGGACGTGTAAAATTTTCATGTAATACTTTGTATTTTTTAAATAACAATAAACAAAACTTACAATAATCATAACTATATTTTTTTCTTTATTTATTGTTCTTAATAAATTATTTCAAAAAAAGAACTAATGAACTAATAGAACGAACTAGTTCATCCTTGGATTTTGAACTAAATTGAGCGCTCTCTGTAGTGACCGGTTAGCTTGGGCCTAACCGGTCACTACAGAGAGCGCTACTAACTACTAGTTATTTTTTAAACCTTTCTCGTCTTGTTTCGTCTCGTTTCGCCTTGTTTTGTCTCACTGGTGAAAGAGGAGGTTCAGAGCAGAGCGGTTCAGATGACATTAGGTATTAAATTTAGGGTTAGGTTATTAAAAAATACCATTTTTTAATACTTTTATTTCAGGTTAATAATGCTTAGAAACGTATAGCAGATAATTATTCCTGTTATTGAACTAAAAAAGAAAAAGGAATTTTTAATGACAACTCTTACGGCTGTAAGAGATTGTATGTCCATCTTTATTATAGAGCCAATGCGGAATGGTCAATACACCAATGTATAAACAGAGACATTTACAAATCACTATGTTGGTCCAACATGCTGGCCCAATACCTTGGCCCAATGTGTACAGCCTCTATTAGGTTGGCCGGCCATTGTTGTCGCAAACTACCCCCAGGCATCTTTTACGTGTTAGCCCACTAGCCTTGGTGTATGTATTAATTTACTTTTTGCACCAACCGTTGGCCCTTTGAGTATATACCTCCAGTGAGAGTATTCCTAAGCAGTTGACAATCAAAAATATCCTCAAAAATCTGCTTGTGTGAAATGTCAACGAGTGTCACTTGTGTACTTACAGTTAGCTTGCTACAATTTACTGATCTGTGCTTACAGTAATCAAGCCACCCACACTAGCGTGGTTAGTGTGCCCAACCTTGATTTTTTAGTACCCCTGCTTTCAATATAAAAAGTGAAGGTTAAAGTAAATATTATACATCCGTATTTACTCTAAATACCTAGATACAATTACAAAGAACGCGCATGAATTATTATACGATTTGGAACTTGAAGTTTTTACAGGAAATGTAACTTAAATTTACCGCCCCGTTGGCCGAGTGGTTAGCGACGCTGACTAAGCAATCGACGGGGTTCAGGTTCGATCCCCGACAGGGACAAGCATTTGTGTGATGAGCATAAATGTTTGTATTTCCGGGTTTGGGTGTTTCTTAAATATATTCTAGTTTTTATATATGCATTTCTATGTATTAGTATCGTTGAATAACACTCACTATTACTTTGGGGTTAGATCAGTAAGTGTAATTTGTCCCGTGAATATTTATTTATTTATTAAATTTTACATGCGAAAACTTGGTAGGTACCTAGGTGTAAATAAATAAATACATCACGCTCATTTTCATGCGAGATTAGATATTTTGGTTATTCAGGATTTAAACCGATCTTTAATTTATGCAAATTAACTTTTATACGTACTTTTGATGAGTGGACATTTATAGAATTACTACTAAATTGAAATGCGGTCCTACACTGAGTTGATACGGCGGAAGAAACTTAGCGAAATTGTTTTGTCTTATTATTATTATATTGTACTATATAATTTTTCATAGCACGACCAATTACAATAGTAAAAGACTATCTAATTACATTTCATCAAAATCGATAGAGCTGTTTTGGAGAAACAATTAAATATATGAATTACTCGTTTAGATTATAGAATTTGGTTTGTGAAGCAATAATAACTAATTTCAGACATTCTTGCCTTCTTAATAATTTAAGATTTTATAGTACCCTTTCCCACACAATTTTGTTCAACACATTTTTTTAATTTGTTTACTGGTACATAATAGATCTCTTATAACATCCGAGAGTTTAACTGTAGTAAGTAACTTATTCTATGTAGACGAGATGCACGCTCCACAACATTGTTTTCTTTCCTTGTATTTTGTGAGTATACAGTACCACTTTTTTGAAATGAAAACTTCTTTAGGCGCGTTGAGCGTTTTGGTAGAGGGTAAAATCCTCGGTTCGCGTCACCGACATGCTAATGATAATAGTATATCTATAGCTATGTTTTGCATATAGTTTTAATTACTCTCAACTTAATAGTTCCGTTTTCACTTCTATCGGCAGTCCCACGACTGCTACTGTTTTTTTTTAACTAAGAAATGTTTTTAATGTGGACATATTATTATTTTAAGTTTTCAAATCCAAGTTACAATATTAATTTCGTTTAATTTTTCTCTCAGGGAAACCCTCAGGTAAAGATTATTGGTCCGTCATAGCTGTTTCTGCAAAACAAATATAGCTTTTATTTCAGCAGAATTTCCCCACCGAAAAGTCCCATATATGAAATATTGCGGTGGTATTAAGTGAGTTACATAATTCTTACAGTATTGACATCAATTAACCGTCCCATTTTAACTGCAAAACCTGCCGAACTAAATTTATTATTATTATAACTTTATCCACAGGTATACCTAAAAACACGGTGGAGTCCACCTGACTTTTTTTATATCATAAGATAGCAAATAAGCAGATGGGTCTCCTGATGGAAAGAGTCACCCATCGCCTATAGACACAAAGGTGTTAATGTTGCTGCGTTGTTATCTTGTGACGAAGCCTTAAATGCCACATGCATAAGTTTACTGGCTACCTTACCTTCCAAACCTAAACACGACAGGGACGAGCACTGACGCTATTGCGGCAGGAATAGCAGGCGGTGCTACCAGACCCGGGAGACAATGCAGAACTCTACCACATAGTAAACGTGGTACTGTAACGCCGCCCAGCGTACTACGTGCCGGACGTGTTACTTTGCCGACGATATCCCTTTTTTATTCAGGGAACCTTCTTGGTACTCGCTTGGCTGCTTGAGGTACTAATTAGTAGCAGGACCTTTTGGGATTCTTTAAGAAATTAGACTTTTCGTATATATCTTCGTTTATTTTCAGGGACGTCTATCTTACGTCAAATCTTAAAAGATACTCTTATTCTAAAAACAATTTATTCTTTCTCTACATACTAAACAGTTCTACATTTGAAAGTCGACAAACTGGCCAGTTCGTATGTAACACCATAAAGGTGTTACATCAGCTACCCCCCAAGGTGGGAGCAGCTGAAACTGGAGGGGCATTTGTCTCCCTTCGTATGGCCTACCTATCCCTATCCTGATTGCCCTACCTACGAGGGGAAGGTACATTTTGGTGGGACTGTCTTTTCCTAAAAGATAGTTTGCCCCATGTGTGGTTCTGTTCATTACCACCACACCATGGCACAAACTTTGGTCTCCCAAAACCCCTCTAAAAGACAGACCACAGTCCCCTCACCTAACCTATCCTACCGCAAACATTTTTTTATTTTATTACACTTTAGCCTGAAGGGCTCTAGCTGTATAAGAGATAAGAGATGGAAAGGCATAACAATTCAAACTTCTTTTCCTTGGTGGACCAAAAGAAAAAAGATTGAAGTATTACTTCCTCTCAACATCGAGCTCGCCCCAATATATAGATCACGATCATAAATATTCCTTACTCTGAACCATATCAATACCATCATTATGATGTCTCCCAAAACTATCCGAGTTCATGATATCCTATACAGATATCCTTTGTGTCGACTATGTCGTACTACAAAGTTGAACTCCCCTTCAAAAGACTTTCAACCCTTAACCTATACTGACTCTCTCGACTTCATACTAAGGCGGCTCTGTCCCTAGTATACATTATACCCCCTAAAACTTTATTATTGAATGGAAGAACTTGAGAGGAATACATTGCTATTGGAAATATGACATTTCTTCATTTAATATTCTTTTGGTCATCTTTTTTCTTTTTAGCTTCGGTCCATCATCACAGCATTGGTTGAGCCCCGTCATATTACATGAAACAAATACAAGTATTAGTATTTTCATATATAAGCCCAAACAAAAGTAATGGTCTAACATGTAACAATTTTTATTACAATGAATGACTATAAGTACACTATATTTTTTTTTACATACGTACATGAAATGATTTCAACCTATTTATATGTACAATATCTCTATATCTCCTATTGCTTAATTTCGTAATTACATAATTTACATTAGATATTCTTTCCACTATTCTGAACGGCCCTTTATATAACCTACATAATTTCAAACTTCTATGGTCCACCCGTCTTGGTGTATAAACTAATACTAATTGTCCCGGTGAAAAGTCCTTTACTTTAGCCCTTTTGTCAAAATATCTCTTTTGCCTAACTTGTGCCCTTCTAATGTTTTGTACTGCCTTCCGAACTAACGCACCTTGTAAATTATGTCTCTCGGCATAATTTACTTCTCGGCTTTGACTATCCCTATTTACCCCCATATCGCTTTGGAATATCGGTTCCCTAGCGTACATCATCATATATGGTGAAACTTTAGTGGTTGATTGTTTGCTAGTGTTATATGCATGACATACTAATGGCACAAATCTACACCAGTCCCGTTGGTCCCTGGCAACATACATCGATAACATTTGAACCAGCGTTTTATTGAACCGCTCTACTAACCCGTTCGTTTCTGGCCTAAACGCCGTACTAAATCGCGACTTTGCCCCAAATCGATTTACAGTTTCTTTCACTAGGTGTGCCGTGAATACTGCTCCCCTATCAGAAATTACTTCCTTAACACCTCCGTATCTACAAAACACCTCCTCAATCAGAAATTCACTCACTTTCTCTGCCGTAACTCTTTGTACCGCTTTACATATCGCATACTTCGACACATATTCAACACATACTATAATATATTTATTTCCATTTAAAGATTTTCTAAAAGGCCCTAAAATATCGATTCCTACCTTTTGCATCATATGGGTCACAGTTATAGGTTGTAGTTCAGCTACTTGTCTGACCTTTTTTCTTTCTTGACACAACCTACACGTTTTTACATACTTCTCGATCTCCTTCTCAGCATTCTCGCAATAATAACTGTTTCGGAATTTACACAACGTTTTTGCCAAACCCAAGTGACCCCCTGACCATGGGTCGTCATGCAGTTCCTGTAAGGTCTCACATAACAAACCCTTTGGTATAACTACAAGATCTTTCATAACATGTCCACGCTTTACTCTCTTACACAAAACCCCTTCTTTCAAAATATACCCCTTATATATTCCGGTATCGCTCATCCTTACTCGGGATAACCAACGCCTACATGACTCATCCATCCCTTGCTCTTCTTGGACCTTTATTACCTCTAATTGTGAGTGGTTACGCAAAAAGGGACCTCAAGGGAAAATAATTGATTTCGAGTAAATCACGTTTAAAATGTTGAGTCGAAATGAGAGAGGCGCGGGGTGTTTTATGTTAGTGTCATTAGTGAGCGACTTCGTCAGTGAGAAATAGCACGTGTTTGCGATAGCTGTATTATTGGTGACTTATTTATTCGTCTTTTACTTGTCTTTATGTGCGCGCTAGAAAAAGAAACTAGTGTGCGCTGTGTATAAGGTGTAATATTTTCAAAACTGCCTCGGCTTACATAAAAAATCATTAAAAAAAAACTACGGCACCTAAAATTATTTTGATTAGAACAAAACAAAGATGAAGGACCATAGAATCAGAATTTATCAAAAAAAAAAACCGTTTCCAATCCCTTCAGGTCCTTTTTTGCGTAACCACTCACAATTTATATATTTCCAAACCATCCTCTTGTTCTTTCTGAGCGTTCTCAGCTGTACTCTCCACACTCAACGGGTTTCTACTTAAAAAATCGGCAACTACATTCTCTCTGCCTGCACAATGCACGATATCGAAATCATATGCTTGTATGCTCAGTGACCATCTCGCCAACCTTCCATTCATATCTTTCTTGTCTCTAAGCCAACATAACGCCTTGTGATCGGTTACGACTTGGAACTTCAATCCCCATAAAAAATGCCTAAAATAATTTAACGCCCACACTAGACCTAAACATTCTTTCTCAGTGGTGGAATATTTCTTTTCTGCCTCACTCAACTTCCTCGACGCATACGATATCGGATGCATCTCTATTTTTCCCTGCATTAAACAACATCCCAGAGCTTCTCCACTAGCATCTATATACAACCTAGTTAAAACATCCTTATCATTAGAATAATGACTTAAAATAGGCGGGTTACACATTCGATCTATGATAATGGAAAACGCGTTTTGATGTTCCGAGGACCAACAAAACTTCGACCCCTTCTTTAGTAATTTTGTTAAGGGTAGAGCAATTTTGGCAAAATTATTAATGAACTTACGGTAATAGGAGAATACTCCAAGTACCGATTTTACCTGTTTTGCATTTGTAGGTGCAGGTATTTCTTTTATCGCCTTTAATTTCCTGCTATCTGGTCGAATACCAACCCCCGATATTTCATGCCCTAGCACACTTATCTTTCCATACCCAAAACTACATTTATTTGGTTTAAGCGTAAGGTTCGCTTCCTTAAGGCGCATTAACACCTTTTCTAATGCTTCCTTAAATTCTGCGAAAGTTTTCCCCCATATTAATATATTATCAACATAACAGATGGCATTCTTGTATTTGATATCCCCTAACACCTTATCCATTGTACGCTGAAATACTGCCTGACTTGTTTTTAAGCCAAAAGGTAACACGTTAAACTCATACAATCCTGACGGTGTGATAAATGCCGTTTTATGCCTATCACTTTCCGAAATCATAAGTTGCCAATAGCCAGAATTTAAATCTAAATCAGCAAAATAGTGGGCACCTGACAGATATATTAAAATGTCCTCTATAATAGGCAATGGATAGCTATCTGTCACCACCTTTTTATTCAACTTACGATAGTCCACACAGAATCTGCATGTGTTATCATTCTTCCGCACCAACACTACTGGGGAAGCATAAGAGCTTTTAGATTCACGAATGACACCGTTGTCTAACATTTCTCTTACTTGTGCATTGATTATTTCTAGTTGTTTAGGTGAGACACGATATGGCGGGTGGTGTACTGCTACCTGGTCTACCGTTTTTATTTCTACTTCTGTTAGTTTACACCTACCTAATTCTGTGGGCCTAAATGCGAAACATTTCCTATACTTACTAAACAGATTTCGTAACATATTCTTTTGCTTTTTACTTAATTCCGGATTAATGTTAATTTCATCCATTTCGCATTCATTGTTAGAATTTACGTGCGGATATAATTTATCCTCATTTTTCTCTACATAATTCACATAATACATGTAATCTGTTTTTAACAAATTATATGATTTATTTACATCAGTGACATTATTATTTACAACGTTTCTATGGTAGCCGTCCATACTGGAACGATCATCATTATTTCGTAGCAATGAGGTATTAATGAAATCTACATAGCAACGCTGTTTAAGACATATGAAATTCTTTGAAAAGTCTATTACAGCATCATATTTTTTCAGAAAGTCTCGACCTAATATAAGTTTAGTTTTAATATTCTCTATTATTAACATTTCATTCGCAAAAATACTGTTATCTATCATTAAATTTACACACGTCTTTCCTATCACATTTAGTAACGATCCTCCTAGCGATTTTACAAAATGCCTATTGGGTGCATCATCTTTGAATGTTATTTTTAGATGTTCCGCGAGATCATTTGACATGCACGATATATCTGCTCCCGTATCGATTAACGCCGAACACGAATGACCCTTAATTATGACCTGTATAAACGGACTGGACAAACCTTTGCTTTCTGCCGGGAGATCTTCATCTGTTTGGGACGCAGCTCTCATCTCCCACGTTTCATTTCTTTGGCGGCGTCCCTGTATGTTTGGGTGTTGTGGTGACATCGGGCTGCGTCTGAAATCATTACGTGTGTTTGAGGCCGTTCTTTCATAATGTCTCGGCCTTAAATTATACCGGGGCGTGTGAAAAACTTCCGATGGCTGTGGATGTTCTGCCTGTGAGCGTATGGGCGTATTGGGCAGGATGTCTGGTTCCTCCCTGAATTTCACCTTCTGTTGTACCCCCATTGGCGGTTGTAAAGGAAGGTTACTCGCTCTCAATTGACCCCCAAAGACCTCGTTGTATTGAATGATTGTGTTTCGTAATTCTTCTCGTGACGAATACACTCTCATCCCCAGTTTTTCTTTTAGCGAGGGTAACATCGTTTTGATGAATTGTTTTACAAAAATTACGTCTGAAATTTCAGCTTTGGCTGCGGTGTCGCTGAGTCTGTAAAAATAGGTTAATAGTTCCTCATCACGGCCTTGCTTAGATACATAAAATCGTTCCACATAATTTATTGAAACGGGGAATTCGTTTTCAATTTTTCTACATAATTCATCGAAATTGGCCGTGTCGGTATATATCATTTTATAAAATGCTAATGCCGGACCGTCGAGATATAGTCCCAGAAGTAACGGTAGGCTCTCCATGTCCCATTTATTTATCGCTGCGACCGTTTTGAAATCTTTAATAAACTCAGCGAACGCCAAGTTTTGCGTTCCGTTGAAGCGCTTGATGGCCTCCATCTCAACTCTTACCCTCTGACACCAATACTTAGCTCTCCTGGTTTTTCTAGCGTGGTGATTGCGCTTAGCGCCTGAACGTGGGGACTTCCGTAGCCACTTCACACAGCGACTTCCCGCAGCAACTGCACACCGCGACTGCACGGCGCCTCCGCCAATTGTAACGCCGCCCAGCGTACTACGTGCCGGACGTGTTACTTTGCCGACGATATCCCTTTTTTATTCAGGGAACCTTCTTGGTACTCGCTTGGCTGCTTGAGGTACTAATTAGTAGCAGGACCTTTTGGGATTCTTTAAGAAATTAGACTTTTCGTATATATCTTCGTTTATTTTCAGGGACGTCTATCTTACGTCAAATCTTAAAAGATACTCTTATTCTAAAAACAATTTATTCTTTCTCTACATACTAAACAGTTCTACATTTGAAAGTCGACAAACTGGCCAGTTCGTATGTAACACCATAAAGGTGTTACAGTACCGTGGTACCTAGTAGAATCAGATTATTTTTATTCAGTTTTATATTGCTTCATACATTATTCTTCATACTTCTTTATACTTATCACGTCTTTTTTTTTCACTTTGAATAAAATTGAAGTGACATCCGCAAATATACAGACTGACTGGTGAGTTACCTTCGATACTTCTGGAGAGTACTCGGTACTCGATTCTCGTTAAAATGAAATAATAAAATTAGGGAATTAATTTTTGACTAATATTTCTCTAAAAATAAGTAAGATGTGGATATTATATTCTCTATGTACCCCGGGCTGTTTTTTTTGTACCTACCCATGTATTCTGTGTTAATAGCGCGCTGCGCGACATGTGCATTTGCGCGGTGTCCAAGTATTGCGCTGTTGAATATAGGATTCTCGGTGTACTGTTTAAATGTTTACTAAGTTTACTAAGAAGTATTTTAATATTTAGTTTTAATGTTATTTTTTCTCATCATATATGATCGCCAACTATCACGTCCTTAAATATTGAAGGTAAATCACCAGTCAGACCGTATATGTGTGTATATTATAGATATACATATACCTACTTCAAGGCAAATGTGTGTTAAAACTTCCCCCCTCCACCCGTCTTTGAAGAATATACCATCTACCATTCTGCCAGGCAGTTCTTAAAAAGCGAACGATAGGCTCAACATATGTCACTAATATCTACCTTACTAGTTAAATAAATAAATAAATATTCACAGGACAAATTACACTGAGTGATCTAACCCCAAAGTAAGCAAATTATTTTGCTTGTGTTATTGGTGTACGTCAAGGGCACTAATACATAGAAATACATATTGTTATATAAATACTGGAATAGATTTAATAAAAACACCTAAAACCGGAAATACAAACATTTATTCTCATCACATAAATGCTTGTCCCCGTCGGGGATCGAACCCGAGCCCCGTCAATTGCGTAGTCAGGGTGGCTAACCACTGGACCAAAACGGGGCGGTCTAGTTGGTAGTGTTCTGTTTCCCCGAGCTGCCACAAAAGAGCTGTCTACTGGTTTTTATTTACTTTCGTATTACAGATTTGAGGGTAAGGTAATACCATGCTACCCCATCATATGGATAACGTTGCACTAGAAACAAACAATTACAACAAACAGCCTTTTGTATCTATAGACGATGGTTGTTTCTTTCTTATAGAAGAGCAATGCTTCTTGACACAGGTATTTTTACCTAAAAAGAAGCATTGTAAAAGAAGTTGTATAATGCAATGGTGTTAAAGAAAATAATAATAATTATTATTATTTATTATTGTATATCTATCTACACGTGATTATACAATTTTATTATGATTTACCAAGATGTACTTATATGAAATATGTGTTGGAAAATTACCCCAGTAATAATCGGCAGTACTGATCAATCGGACTAAAAAATCAATTCTTTCGTATATAATTGTAATTGTACAACAAAAATTGCTCATGAAACGTGTTCTTCCTATTAGTAGAAGATTTTTCAAGATAATTGCGACAAACCGGCATATTTCACAATTTTCCTTCAGCTCGTTCTCCTATAATTGTCAAAATGACACTATTTGACGTGTTACCTAAGTCTGCCAAATTAAGTAGACTTTTAATGGGGACACTTTTTATCGCCCAATTATCAATATGGACGTGTAGTATAATATGTATGCTTTGGCCCAACCCGTAGCCCAATGTGTACATTGACTTTAGATGTTCACTTACCTATTTATTCACTACTTTTGTCTATGAATTGTCAAAACTTGAAAGCGCAACTTTGAAATTTCGCCAAATGTCAAGTCACATATTGTCTTTGTCGGTTCTTTCGAAATTCTTTCATCTCATAAAAAATGATGACTTTTTTCGCGAAAACTTTATTTAAAATCTATAAAAATGTTAAAATGTGTTAGTGTGGTTGTAAGAGTTTTTTTCACCATGGTGTAATTTTTCTTTGTGTAAATCCTCCCGAAATTGGAGTGATTTTAAGTGCAGAAGTCATAAGACTTGTGTCATCTGTCTACTCTTCCATCAAAATGGCTCCTCCACCGGAGTATGATAAGGAACCAAAAGCTCCGGATAAATGTAATACAAACATTTTAAACGACGATTCAAAGGTTCTTCTAAATCATGTTAAAGATCAGTCTATTAATGCAGATTGTAAATCTACAAATTTAAGTGGCTGCACGGAAGTAGAGGTAAGTTGCCTTTTGATCGTTTTTATTTCAGAGTAATTACGAGTTTAGCTAATGAAGTAAATATTTAACTACCAATTAACAATTATTTAACATGATTTATCTTTTTACGGGATTATTCATAGTACTTTTACGGCTAAATTTAAACTTATGTCTGAAACAAAAATGGCGAGTGATAATATGTCAAAAAATTGTACTCCTTTTTTATTCAAAAATAACTGTTATGTCCACGTATTCTATAAAGATTCTGGTGTAAAAAGAAATTTTTTTTAGTCTTGAGGTAAATTTTTGAATTCTAGACCGTACTAGATATCATTTTGTCACTAGAAATGTCAAAAAGTTTGCATTCTAATTTTTGTTAAAATTCGTTACACAATAAATTTAGAAACGTGTGTAGCTAATTTTTCGCACTCCAATGATTATTCAGGACGTAAGAGAATATTAATTTGGATCTAGTCTTAAAAATGAAATACAAATTATTTCACATTATTAATTTACAAAATATATACTAATTCAAGGCAACAGTTAAGACCTTTACCTTTGTTAATATTAATATATCAACATTTACACACATCTTCACACTTAAGGCTTTATAATGGCATATGGGGTCGGTAGAGAGAACTGTTTAACATACACTGCGGTTCAGGCAGTATTATATAGCTTTCTCTAGATCTCTAGCTTACTCAACTGTATACATGTACCTTCAGATGCTCCCCTTGTACCTACTTATTGTCACATTTAACTTATTTACACCATGTGTAGTGTATGTGTTAATATGAATCATAGAATTTATTATCTATATTGTTTGTTTGTGTGAGTGCACAGGGTGCGAATTGTTGTAAGCATAATGTTCGGAGCCGGCAGTTTGATACGGATCACAGAACACTTATACTCTCTACAAGAGAAGAACGTGAACACCATATTTATTAGTAGAAAACAACTACTTACACACGAATACTACTAGCCCCGCATTGAACGCCCATATAAAACTTTCGGTGGCAAATTAACAAAAAAGATTGATTAAACCAACTTCTTGCTACTGCTGCGCCGATTAAATTATAAGTAATTATTAAAAAAATCGATTTACATTTATATTCCACGTGCTGTGGTTTTATTACCCCACGTGACATGGTTACATAAACAAACCTAATTTTGCAACACTTATAAAAAAATACAAATTGACCAGTTTAGAAGTTTAATACATTCTCCTTAAGCCAACTAACATGAAAAATCAGCTATTGATTATATTTTCATATTCATTATTGATTTTATGAATAAAGAATATCTAACTAGCTGTTGCCCGTGGCTTAATTCGCAAGGACTTCATTAACTCCGCACAGCTCCTCCCCCGTTGTTGCTAGTGTGATAATATGTAGCCTATATGTTGACCCGACCTGTTAGTAATATTCATACAAAATTTGAAGGAAATCCATGCAGTACTTGTTGAGTTTACCATGGACATATATACAGATAAACAGACAAACAGACAAAAATTTTAAAAACTATATTTTTGGCATTGATATTGATTGCAGATCATGCCCCAAGTATTCTTTTAAAAAAATATTCAATGTACAGTTTTGACTTTCCTAAGATTTTATTGTATGTATAGATATTAATATAGTAACATAAATAAACATCAAGAATCTCAAACCTTGCGACTGAAAATCTAAACAATACTGTTATAATCACACCAGAAACTTGGTCAATTTAAGGGAAAATAATGCTCTAGTTAATTTATTCATATTATGTTTCCTCAGATTCTGAGTCTCCGGCGAAAGTAACTGAATTAAAAGATATTTATTTAAAACAATCATTTTTCTCGTTTTTAGTTGATAAGGCTACGGCATAATGTCATAATGCCTAGTAAATTTTTAAGATATTAATTTTGTCGCAAAAATACTTTAAGCTACTTATTTTAGTCTCAAAAATATTTTTTTATATGGAAATCTTACAATTAAAAGCATGAAAAAGTAAATTATTCAATAATTACAGTATTAAATCCAATTATTTTTTAATTTACGAAAATGTGACCCAGATTTTTCGTAGCTGGCAACTTTTCTATTTTTCTTCTCTACCTTAGAGCTTCATCTCATTTTGATTATTTGAGCCTAACTCACACAAACACAAACAATATCAATGTGTGAAATTTCTATACGTCCAAATAGAGACGGAACAGCCTGATATGGATCACCGGTAAGAGCATAAGTGTATATTGTGATACTGTAAGCTGTGAAAATACTATTAGTAGACAAGTATATTAAAGGGAACACTGCACCATGCTTACTTTTTACTGATTTAAATTTAAAAATATGAGTTTAAGTTTACATATCTTGAACTGCATTTTACACTTTCTCAGTTTTGAGCTCATACCAGTTCTTAGTCGTTAATATGGTAATCTACAATGTAGGACATTATTCTGAGTGCTAAGTGTGAGTTTTTCTTTTCGCATTCGTTCGTGAGCGCGTTTCGAGTTCACTAGGAATTTGTATGTGATTTGTACAGCGCCACCTAGTGGCAAACTGGTTTCTCACGTTTACCACTAGGTGACGCTGTACAAATCACATACAAATTCCTAGTAAACTCCAAACGCGGTCACGATCGAATGCGAAAAGCAAAACTCACACTTAGCACTCTGGAATCAATGTAGGATTTCAAATCTTGGTTACTGGCAGATCCTTAGAGGTGGACTCCATCTGACCATACGGGTTTTATGATACATATAAATATCAATAGTTTATTGGAGAAAGTCAACCGTAGGTTTTATAATCGGTTATATCGGTTATATCGGTTTTATAATTAACCAATATATTTAAAATTGAGGTCCATTGTTTTGATTCAAATAAAGCCCAAGGCATCCCACACAGTTTTCTTTAGGCAGCAGTTTACATCGTAGTGTTACATTTGGACATTCATTACTGAGTGTGAATCTGAGTAGTAGAGTTTTTTGACACAATTTATATCTGCAGTTGGCTATTCAGCTATAATCTGAAATTCTGTCTTTATTTTGCGTTCCAGAAGGTATTTCAGCTAGTACTCTCCCCCCATTATCAGTTTCTTTTTTTAAGTCATAAGATAGCAAACAATCAGATGGGTCTCCTGATGGTAAGAGTCAACCATCGCCTATAGACACCAAAGATGTTAAGGTGCGTTGCTATCTTGTGGCGAGGTCTAATGCCACATGCATAAGTTTACCGGCTACCTTACCCTCCAAACCGGAACACAACAGTTACAAGCACTGACACTATTGCGGCAGGAATAGGTAAGGCAGTGGTACCAAACCCAGGCGAGGCAATGCAGAACTCTACCACCTAGCTAATTGGTCGCCTTTTACGACCTGCCTGGCAGCACGGCAGTTGGTCTAGTCTTCATAGGAGCCCGGAACTAACACGGGGAAAATGAATGAAAATTGTTAAGATTTGGAAACACTTTAAACTGGATTAGTGCTCCAAGTTCCTAGCCACTTGTCTATTTTATTTAGTAGACAAGTCTAAGAAGAGTTTTATAGCATTTCTGTGGCAACTGCAGGAATGACTAAATTTATAAGTAATAACTAACAAAATCTTGGTATTGATTAAGGTCTTATTTTACATTTCCTGAATTAATATTAATCCACAAATGTATGATTCTCTTGGCACTTTTTGTCTAACAATACTCGGTTGTGGAATCATGACGTGGTGAACACATACACTGGACCACTAGACCACAGAGGTGACAAAAAATTGATTTTCTATTAGCTAGTAAAAAGAATTACTCATAAGGTTTTTTCTAATTTTCAAACTTAAATCATCACTACATATTATAAAACCAAGTCACTTTCTCTGTCTGTATGCTTAAATCTTTAAAACTATGCTATGGAATTTGATGCATTTTTTTTTTAATAGATTGATTCTCGAGGAAGGTTTTAGTATATAAACCTTTCCGATATTCCCACGGGAACAAAAGCTACGCTGGTGAAACCACGGGCAGGTCACTAGTAAATAATACTCTTTTTTATTTCTCATCTAATTTGTTTGGTTTACAAAAACTTGTAAAAAATTGGAAACCAAGCTCTACGAAATGTTTCTAGGGGCCGTGCGGGCACTCTAAACCTAAAAACGTCATTTAAGAGTGACCGGCGGAGCTCAGTGAACATTCTAATACTGGCCTTCCTTATTGGTCACCAGTGACGCCCCACATATATGAACGGAATAGTATGGTGCCAGTCACCGGTGACCTACATGGCAGTTAATGTGTTAAGAAAATATGTTGTAATTTTATTTGAAATACCTTGAAGAAAGTTGAGGATAAGAGTTAAAATTTCTTTAAGCCAGAATCATACAGTATAATTTGTTTCCTTATTTTTTTATTATATATTAATATTATATATTTTTGATGTATTCTGGGAATAAATCAATACATCATTATTATATAATAAAACTAAGTTGATAAAATGTGAGTGTCGATAAAACTTAAAAAGGAGTCCCGGCATGATAAAGGGACTTATATAGTGTGATAGCACTTTATCCTCCCTCGAACAAAAAAGTTCCCATTTTAACCTAAAGGGCGTGTTTTTAAAGATATAAGGGCTTTTCCAACCCTTCAACTTGGAAATTAAGTGTAGTGGTGCTATCTGTTGTCGACTATTTGAACTTCATTCAGAACACCGATTATTTGTGTTGCATTTCGAAAAGCGCTGCGAGCAATAATTGCAGCATGTGTAGTAATGGTGCAAAATTTAAAATTCCAATTTCAATAAAGTCTTAAATTACGTTTGTTATATTTCAACTACCACGTAATCTCATATCAATTCCCAAGCAAAGCGGGATATCATAGCTAGTTGTTTTCTACGTATTCATCTTGTTGATGGGCATGTGAATAAAATAAACTTTGAGAGAGAGGAGAGAAGGCTTAAGCGGCAGCTTACACTCACTTGGGACACACCAGGCAAGGGTTAAAGTTTTTTAATTTAATAGTTCGAGGTTTTTTTCGCTTTTGTTTTTCTATAATCAATATGTTGTATTTATTGTGTAATTAGGTAGGTATTATTTACATGTATTTTTTTTGAGATGCTTTTTATTAAAGAGTAGGTATTCTTTGTATGTTCTTTTAAATGAAATCAATAATATTAGCCCAGCGATATTCAGTTTAATTGTGCGTAATATTGTTTATTATTATTAAATATTTTGTCTATTCCTAAGCTAGGTCTCTTGCAACACTGTTTTTTGTTTTCTAATACCCAACATGAAACTTGTAACAAAATATGGGAGTGTCCTAACTGTTTTATTAGCTCTAACATGCAAACATGTTATCTAAGACAAAGGAAAAACATCCCTGCAATCACCTGCAGGGGAGGGGTAATCTCATATCATCATTGCTTGTGAACACTGAGGTTGTGCATTTCGTATTTACTGATTTCCTGTGTATATTTCTATTGTAAGTTGTAACTACCTATATTTTATTGTGTTTGTTAATATGAATTCAAAAAAAGAAAATACATTGATTTCATCAATTTAATACGCATGCGCCCTGTGATTTGAGATGCTTCATTGTCGGATCTCAAGACAAAAATTAAAAATATAAAGCTATTGAGGAGATGTCCAAACTGATAGGAATTTCAATCAAAGAAGTAAATAAATACAAAGTGGACAAGTCTATGCGGTCAATTTAACTGGGAGAAAAAAAATAACCTCTAAAACATTGAGTACATATGTCTTCTTAGTCTGAACTCATTTTGTCAAGCGGATGTTTAGATGTTTGTGTTTCAAAGTTGCAGGAGACTGAAATATTTTGCTAATATGCTTAGCTAACATGTTTTGTTAGCTTGTCTTGTTATTTTTTGTAGCAGGAGACACAGCTTTAGAATGGTTTTCAGTGGTGCCAATTACGTTTTGTTGGGGCTTGTCTCGGAAATGGATGGACCTATTGTGACGGGACTTTTACTTGCAGATAGCTAATGTAATAAAGATTAACTTAGACTATGTCATGGGCACAGCTAGTATGAGAATATATTTCGAGGTTCAAGAAGGTGGATGCAAAATTTTGAAATAGAATTAATAAGGGTATCATTTTCATGGCAAAAATGACATATTTCGAGGTTATATATTGTTTTCATGGTTTTCAGGGTGATGATCACGAATATGATAATCACAATATATATTTCGAGGTTCAAGATAAGGGATGTGAATTATTTTCATTTTATGCCTGATATACATACACATAATTACGAATACACAAATCCATACTAATATTATAAATGCGAAAGTCAGTCTGTCTGTCTGTCGGTTATGCTTTCACGGCTAAACCACTGGACCAATTTTTGTGCAATTTGGCATAGAAATAGTTGAAGATCCCGGGGTTAAGTATAAGCTAATTTTTTTTCAAAAACCACTCCTAAGTGGCTGAAATAGGGGATGAAATTTGTATGAAAATCTATCTATTTGTATCTCGACGACATGTTCATCTACTCGCGGGCGAAGCTGCGCGGGTCAGTTAGTTTATAAATATTTTGACAAACCTGCAGTAGGAACGAACGAAACGAAGTAACGAATGCCTACACAAAAGCAACATTTTTCCTAACTTCAAACACATTTTCCCACAGTTCTTTTTTATATTGTGGTATTACACTTTTTTGGTAACACTTAAAAGTTAAAACCTATTTTCTGTGCTAGAAGTGCTTTTGCATGAGATGAGCATATACAATGATGTTTTATGGGCCCCGAAAGTGCTTAGGCAAATTTATTATTTAATAATAATGATTTTTGCTGAGTTATGGCTCTACTAACACTACAGCCGGGGGAGCCAGCGGACTGTAGATCTGTTCTTCTTCTTCTTCGATGCCCCACCAGCCGTAGTGCCTTTTGGTGAGCCGGATGTCGCCGGGAGAGAATAAATCGAGACCACAATTATTCGTTTACAAGGGTGCTTTATTGTAACGAAACAATACAATTAAAGCCAGCACCGTTGCAAATTATCCTATTTTATGAGAGAGAGCCACTACTTGCCCTATCATTGCCCTACTCTAAACCGGTACCCTTTAGGTATACTAAAGCCCAGGAACTTGTCTGGGAAACTTAACTTGAGACGTAACGAAACTGTAACTAAAATGGAACGGAACTGATTGTATGGCCGCGCTCTTCAATATTTATAGCCTGTGGCCCGATGCGCGGATTATGCCGACAAAGACGGCTGGCGCCATGCGTTGGCGCCACAATGTCTGGGAATTGTTAAATCGCACTTCTCGTAATCTAATCACAATTATTTTATGTTAGGTAGCTTCTCCTACCTCTAATTAGCTAGTGTGGCCCTTTAGCGAGTGCAACAGTACTTTCTTTTTACAGATATAAGCAAAACAACGTACATAATGCCCTAAGACCTACCGAAAACTAATTACAAAGTGTTATTTCTTATCTATATACAAGGATCTAATGTTTACAAACTTATATAACAACAAATAAGAGTGTTATCTATACATATAACTAGCAAAAAGCAGAGCTTTGTAAGGGCTCGCTAACTTGTATTACCTAGTAATATTCTTAGGAAAGTATTTTTATGCGAATTACATCTTTTAATGTATCATGGACTTTAACATCTTTTAATGTATCATGGACTTTATTTATTATATTTGCATCAAAGGCGTCGTCAGGCTTTGTATCTAAGGAGGCGCAAAAAAATAAAACCGAAATAAAAAATGAAATATTTTTAAGATAATTTTTTTAGTACTTATGTATAAGAAAAATTCTTTAAAATTTTCTTGATTTATAAAAACACGATTTCTATAATTATCAATGTTATCTACACAGAACAATTATAAAGGTTATCTACATATTTTACACCATATTTTCTGGTCTACCTATAATATAGTATCTACCTATAATATGTAGCAACTCAGTCTATCTCGCGCCACCACTTCGCTCTTGAAATCAAAATCAAAATCAATTTTTATTTATGGTAACTTTCTTGTAAAAGAGTTTTCTAGGAAAAATGGGTTTTAAAAATAAAAGTTGATCATATAAAGAAAATTTAATTTTTAGAATTAATATTGGACTTACCGCAGGCATGAAGAATTGGCGGTAGAAACTCAGCGAATAAATTTTTCGATTTTTTCCCTCGAAGAAACTGTATAGTTGTATAGTTTGGAAACGATGATCGATTTTGATCTTTCAAATAGCATTCAACTCAATTTAAATATTGTTCTAGCTAAAAAATCGGTATGTTCAAAAATTTCGAAGCAATGTCAAAGAACATTTTTTCAAAAATTTTCATCATTGATAGATCCCAAACAAATTGACCGATTTTTATCCAATTAACGGTACGTGGCGCAGTTTTTAAAGGAGAAAAGATGATAAGATTTTGAAGTCAATCGGTATATCAGCCTGAAAGTTATTTCAAAAATATTAAGTAACTTTGCTAAAGAAAACGTAATTTTAATATTTGAAAACCTGTAACTTTTGAAAATAACATTCGGTTTTGATTTTTAAAAGGGCATTTGACGTAATTTTTTTAGTATTAAAATATCGTAGAATACCAAAAAATGATTTGAAATATTTCGAAGTTATGTCGAAAAAACACTTTTCTCCAAAATTTTCGTCAACAATTACTTCCAAAAGAATAAACTGATTTTGAGGCAATTTATGTATTAGACGTAATTTTTTGAGGAATAGAGCTGATTAGTTTTTTTACTCAATTGGTACATTAATTTGAAAGTTATTTAAAAAATTCTGTTTCGCCACAATTTTTTTTGGGTCTTTTCAAAATTTCTCAAAATCTCTTGGGCCCATTTGGTTCAAATTTTCAGGAAGTATAAGTTGAGCGGAATTCAATCGAATGCCGTCAACCGCGTTTCGATCGGTCCAGGCGTTCAAAACTTATGAGTTGTTAACACATACACACACACACACATACATACAGACATACTGATGTCATCGCGAAAATAGTCGAAAATGGTTCCTAAGACCACAAAACGTGGACATATGGTGAAAACTCCATTTATGAAAATCGGAGCAAAATCAGTAACCTCCGTATCTACATACGTAGTGGGAAGTTAAAAAATACAAGTGTTTTAATATATTATTGTATTAAAATCGAGTGAATGAAAATGAATTAAATGAAATAAAACTAGTTACCACTTTTTTAATAAAATGTACCACTAAAGGGCACAGATCGTCGCTTAGTGTAGCTTTGTAGCATTTTAGCTCATTAGTTTTATAATAGATGGCGTTAGCAGTAATAAAATTCTAATACAAAATTCTAATATAAAAATCTTCTAATTTTTTAATGTTTATGAAATAGCATTTTAATGGTAGATAACATATCTAGACATGAATTTAAACCATCACGTCAAAGCTCAAATGTGCGATACTTTTTCAGTAAAATGTACCACAAAATTGCATAGAAAGTCGCCTAGTGTATGTGTAATTATGGATTTCTATAAATATTTCTATACATAGGTTCAGTAGTTTCGGAGTCTATCACAGACAAACAAATCACATAATTTACAAATATTAAGATGTCTACAAAAAATATATTTAATAAACTTGTCACAAATCCATGATATTTTGCTTTTTGTAGCCTCTTTTTGGTTTAATCTTAATTTTGTCCACGATTGTATGTTGAACATAGTGAAGATATTATTATAAGAATTCTTTATAGTCTGGTCAAGGAGTGCTTTTTAGGTCAAAACTTTTTCTAATTTTCCAAAAATTATGATTTATATGATATATAAAATATGATTTTAGGTGTCATTCCGAATCGAATGACACCTAGAAACTTTTTGAGAAAATTGAAAGGCCGCTCGCAAAAATTGCAAAAGTTATAAACAATTAAGTGAAAAAAACGGGGGGTTTGGTTTTTCGCAAATATCTCAAAAACTATTTGAGATTTTTTAAATTTGAAAAAAGATTCAAAGAGAGAGTGGCCCAAAAAAGTCTATACTCCTGGAACTGTAGGATAAAAATTTATAATTTTCCCAGGGGGTTGAAAATACGCTCGAAAACGGATACTCCGGCTTGCACAAGCCACATCCACTTTGGACTCAATGAATAAATATTATTTTACCTTATTAAATATGAAAATTAAGATGGAAAAAAAATGCACCTACAAGATAGATCAATAAACAATAATCCATCCATTTTTAATTTTTCCAACGGAAATCGCTTTTAAAGCCTTTGTTAAATAGCTCGATGAAAGGAAAAAAATTCCAGATTTATAGTTTAAAAATTATTGCGCTTTCAATGTTAACATTGGTACTACAAAAAATTGTTAGTTAACTAATGGATAACTAATTGAAAAATGGCGATAAAAAAATTTTGCCGACGGATTATTGTTTATTGATCTAAAAAGAACTTGTTAACCAGATTATTACAATTATTAATATATCAACCTTGAAATGAAGATAGCCCGAGCAGTTAGAGCGAGTAACAGGTGTGAAAAATAATGGAGATCGAACAAACGGCGTTTGTTTCATGTTTGTATTGCTATGTACTATGTAGTTATCCACTGTTTATTGCGTTACATACCTAGAGGTATTATGTATATTGCTAGAACTCAGTTCAAATTATATTTTTATACTATACTACTAGTAAATAAATAAATAAATATAAATAAATATCTCTGGACAATTTTACACGAATTGATCTAATCCCAAAGTAAGCAAATTATCTGCTTGTGGTATGAGTGTTAATCAACAATATTAATACATAGAAATACATATATAAATACTCAAATATATTTAATAAACACCCAAACCCAGAAATACAGACATCTATGCTCATCACATAAATGCCTGCCCTTGTCGGGAATCGAACCCGAGCCCCATTGATCGCGTAGTCAGGGTCGCTAACCATTCGACCAACGGGGCGGTCAAAATGTAAATGTCAAAATCAAAAAGTAAACGGAACCAATGAACCGATAGTAAGAAAATTATCGCCTATCTAGACACGAAAGATGTTAACAGTGCGGTCAGCGGTGCCGCCCAGGTGATAGTAATACCAGCCCGGGCTAAACACTGCATATCTCTACCTATTATTCTAATATGATAGATGTATATATCATATTACGCTATCGTAACATAAGCTTAAGCGTAAAGGGCGTAAGGTGAACAAAATATTCACTGTTCATTACTTTTCTGGTTTACAATAGTTCTTATAGTAACGAAACGGCCAAACTACATATTTTGACTGAGGTGTAGAGTTAGAAGCTCGGCTCTACATCAGTTCTGGTAACTTTTTGACAATGCGAGCCATACAGTCTCATTCTGGCAACAATTTACATGAAGGTGTTTTTGAGGGGATACATATTGACATAAATAAATACCTTAAGTTAGATTAGATAAAAAAAAATCGCTGAAACATGCTGATTTTAATGGTTGCACCATTAAAATTTTATATTAGGAGTTTTTGCGTGATGTGTATTAAAAAAAACCAGCTATATTTTTATAGATACAGACTAGCTGACCTGGCAAACGTTGTTTTGCCATATAAATTTTTGAATTACAAATATAGCTATTAAAAAATAGGGGTTGATGGTAGAAGGGTGAAAATTTAGGTTTGTATGTAGGTATTGTTTTAATACCACATCATAAAAAAAATTAAAATAAATTATCACTTAGGGGTATAAAAAATAGATAACAACCTAATTTCAGACCTACTGAATATACATATAAAATTTCCTCAAAATCGGTTTTAACTTGTTTCAAGAATATGGTAACTAAGACACGAGAATTTTATATATTAGAGAATATTATGTTAGTAGGTACCTAACTCATTATGAACTTATGACTTGATAGTCAATGTCAAGTTTGTTCACGGATCTAATGAAGATAAGGTGCTGAGGTAAGATTTGTGAATTAGGTGTGAAATTAATGTTACCTATAGAATACTAGCTGTAATCGCGACTTCGTCCGCGTAAAAAAAATTTTAAAACAAAAACCGGCATAGTTAACGTACGCGTGGGATTTCCAGGATAAAAACTATCCTATGTCCTTTCTCAAGAATCAACCTATCTTTGAACCAAATTTCATCTAAATCGGTTCTGTGGTAGACATGAAGAAGACACAGACAGAGTTACTTTCGCATTTATAATATTAGTATGGATTACTTGACTTCTTACAACTGGGTCATTCTTCGATCGTAATATATTTTCTATGATTTGGTGAAAAAAAATAAAAACCTCGTGGCACAACAAGTGATCAGTACTAGAACTGTTACTTGATTCAATCTTTGATATCGGAGTAAGAGGCACCTTTGTATTATTAATATTTAGGCAGATATTCGAAAAATTTTAAAAATACAATGACGACTTTTTGACAATAATGACAATTTAATTAGGGTAAATGACTTTTGTTGAGGATAATGATTTTACACCTGTTTTATTGCACTTATCATTGAAATAAAACAAAATATTAAGAATCAACATAATTATATTTAGCCGTAAAATCACGCATTGATAAACACAAACATAAATTCTTGTGTAATTAATATAATTTAAAAATATAATGTTAATCAAAAAATTACATATTTATGAACATAAATATATAACTTCTTGTATATAATTAAAATATAACAATATTTTTATTATTTTTCAATTGTTATATCCTGCATCACATTAACTAATAACTATCAGCTCAAAGAAATAAAATCAAAATAGATAACACTTAACATTGTTAAGAGTATAACACTGTTTAAATTGGAGGAAAGGATATTTATTTTTCTGAGATTTGGATCGCGGCTCTCTTCTTTATGTGTACTAGATAATGAAACGACAGGATTTGGATTAATATTCTCAGTGTACTTACAGTTATTATTTGGGATATGGTATTTATTATACCTATGGATACACTTTTCATCGATATTACAATCAAAACAACTAGATTTGATTGTAATATCGATGAAAAGCTCACCTGCGTTCCTACGGAGCGTTCCTGCTGAGCGTTTCTGCGCTCCTGAATAGGAAGCTACGTGAGTTATGTTCTGAAATTGGAAATATGGTCAAATCTTCTAAAACCAAAAACAAAGCAAATTCCTACATTCTGTAAGCGCTCGAGTTTATTCAGGCCTTCTTCTGTGATATCAGGATAGCAAATATCAGCATAATCTAATAAAGGAAAGATTTATGTTTGCCAACTGCCGTTCTGCCAGGCAGGTCGTAAAAGGCGACCGATTGGCTATCGAGTCACTACCATCGTGGCTACTAGGTGGTAGAGTTCTGCATTGTCTCGCCCGGGTCTGGTACTACCGCCTTACCTATTCCTGCCGCAATAGCGTCAGTGCTTGTCGCTGTCGTGTTCCGGTTTGGAGGGTAAGGTAGCCGGTAAACTTATGCATGTGGCATTAGACCTCGCCACAAGATAGCAACGCACCATTAACATCTTTGGTGTCTATAGGCGATGGTTGACTCTTTCCATCAGGAGACCCATCTGCTTGTTTGCTATCTTATGATATATAAAAAAAAAAAAACCAAAATAACTCTAGTCTTAAAAGGAAGAAATCTTTGCAAACGTTTAATAGAATGAAAGGTGGAATGAACTTTTTTGCGTACTTCTGATATATAAGCATTCCAAGAGAAATCTTCACTTATAATTTGACCTAGATTTTTAGCTGATTTGCTATACAGTATAACACTGCTGCTATATACGAGATCAGGAACATTAGCATTTCCACTACCTATAATTAAAAACTGTTACTTTTGGGATTTACTAATAAACCAGATGACTCCGCTCATGAGTGAATACGCGACAGATCCTCATATATAGCGCTGATTGCATAAAGAACATCCGGAGCAGAAAAAGGACGATACGATTGCAGATCATCCGCATATAATCCGCATCCGCATATGATGATGAATTAAAACTGGAGGACATGGCATTGGATGTTATGTTGATAAACACGAAAAATAGGAGTGGAGCTAGAACACTCCCCTGTGGAATACCAACTGTTAATTTACTAAAACCTGATAAAGAATCCTCGAAATGAACACATTGAGAACGATCACGGAGATACAGACTGAGGGGAAAGATTCAGCGAACGAAGAGTATCAAGCAGCACATCAAAGTCCACAGAGATAAAATCGTTACTGAAGTCCAAGAAAACCAATAAAGTAGGTTGTTTATTACCAATAGCATGTCTTATGTCATCAGTGACTTTAACAACAGCAGTAACAGTACTGTGCCCCGAACGGAAACCAGATTGATACGGATACTATCCCGCAGGTAAGGGCTAAACTGCGTGTCCAAAATCTTGGACAAATATTGACGAATTGGTATAGGGCGATAAGAGAAAGTAGGAGCTGAGACGTTAGGAAAAGGAATGACGTAAGCTGTCTTTTAGGCTGAAGGAAAAGTGCCAGAAAAAAGGGGAAAATTGATAATATATGTTAGGACGGGGAGCAGTGAAGCCGCCATGCGCTAACTGATATTGTCGTTGCCGATGGCATAGGAAGAGATACATTTAATGTGTTGGCAATTCTGAAAGATTTGCTTCGGCTGATCTTCCAGTTTCTTAATTAATCTTTCCATTGTTTTATTTTATAGTAGAGGGGGCCAATGAGCAAAGGTACTGTACCTGATGGTAAGTGATCACCGCCGCCCGTGTACATCTGCAATACCAGGGGTCTTGCAGATGCGTTGTCGGCTTTTTAAAAATGAGTAAGCTCGTTTCTTGAAGGTCCCCAAGTCGTAATTGATTCCATAAAGGAGTAGTGCGAGGCAAAAAGTACCGACAAAGGCGCACTGTTGTGGTTTTCCAGGCATCGAGCTGGTGAGGATGGAACTTTAAATTTTGACGCGATGTCCTACGATGGAATTTAACGGCAGGAATTAATCCGAACAATTCGTCGGAACACTCCCCATTTTAAATGCGGTAAAAGATGCAGAGCGAACCTACATCTCTTCGCAACGCCAAAGAGTCAAGCCAATTAAAAATAGCCTGGTCGTCGACGATTCGAACCACTCTACGTTGAATGCAATCAAGAGGTATATGGTACTGAGGAGCTTCGGCCCAGTGGTGGGAACAGTACTCCATGTGAGGTCGAATTTGGGTCTTGTAAAGTTGGAGGCGATGGACTGGGATAAAGCTTTACTCTGCTGAGTACACCAAGCTTTTTGGGGGCTAAGTTAGCCTTTCCTCCCAAATGACCGCTGAAATGGACGTTGTTCGGTATGAGCGAGTCTTATTTTATATATGTTCTTATTTAACTAGACGTAACCTAGCAAGCAAAAATCGCGCGGTGCAGCAATACTCGTCAGTTTACCCTCTTCTTTCTTTTTTTATATTTTGTCGCCTTCTCACTTGTTCTAAGGCTAGCAGTTCTGGATCAATAATCATTTGTTGATACCTTCGTTTCTGACACATTTTATATTAGGCTTTGCGATTCTCATAGGATTCCTTACTTCTAGGCATGCTGATTTTTTTCCCAAAACAACTGCAGAGACATTATGAAAAAATTAATCAATTGATGTACCAGCTTACTTTATTTTAATGGTTATATGTATATGCTAATAATTGTATTGACGTCATTATTCTCAATATTTGTCATTGTTCAAAATCCGCAAATCATTATTCTAATCCATACATCATTATTCTCAACAGCCATTTTCAGGATAATGATGTCAGCAATAATGACGAATTCCAGAAAACATCTCGAAATTTGTCTTAAAAGATTAGATACAGCTAATAAATATCTATGGAGAGTTATTTGCAGTTCGATACATAAATAAAGCCATGAATAAAATCAATGAACATAATATTATTTACTACGATAAAGTGAATAAGGAGAATGATTATAAAGATGACAAATTTCGAAGAACCATATTCAATCTTACCTTGAGAGAAATATGACCTGTCTAATCCGTTCAAAGTGTGTGGCCTAACCGAAGAGTACCGAGAGGCATCCGGTAGGCACGAAACATGCCCCAAAATTGCATTCATCGTGGAAAAAATTTGAAAACGATTCCTGTTTTTACAATGACGCTTTTTTTGTGACAAACTTTTGAAAGAGTGTTTTACTATTTTAGAATTAAGTTAATAATTTAAATTGTTAAGAAACAGAAACAATAGACCTTTAAATACAATTTTTTACTATAAATAACTTTATTAAGTGGTATTTGAATATTTTAGAAGACCAAATAGCCAAGAACAGGTGATCTGGACATGCGAAATAATGACGTTTTCAGTAGATTTTTGCGTTTTTTTGTTAATTATAAGAAATGTTTTTCTTTTACTTGTTGATAGTTAAAAAAGTAATAATGGAATAGGAAAACATTGTTTTTCTTCATTGTAGTTATAACAGTAAAGAGAAAACTGTCTGGAACCGTATTATCCTCAACATTGAAGAATCACCCAACTACTTAGCTCAACCGCGGACAATATTGTTTTTATCAGAAAACTGAAAAACACACTTTAATTGCCCAACTCGGAAATCGAACCCTGGACCTCATGTAGTCAACGCAAACGCCGGACCACTAGACCACAGAGGCGATAGTTATCTTTTAGTTTCGGATATTTTATGTTTTCTCACATATTATTTACCGTAAAGTTAAAAGTTAAAGACCGCCTCAGTTAATTTACGTTATCGGTTGTACAAATACAGTTAGTTATTATTAAATGTTAATATTAAACACCTGTTGAATTGGTGATACCCTCGTTAATTAACTCATCAAAACTATACAGGGACTTAAATAATTGTTACCAGACGTGGAGGCGGCGTCTCCGACCCGTAGGAGTATCACCTAACATTTTCAAACTGCCGGCGATCAGCGCTAACTGTTAAACGCAACGAAAAAATAATCGAAAACGTCGCCAATTGCTTGCTGGTCACTAGATGCACTTTTTGCAATGTCACTGCGCCAAAACCAATCAAGCTGCAACGACTGCCACTAACACACAAGACTGTCATGTGCCTTGCAATAACTAAACAATTACGATAATTTCGCAATGCGAGTTACGTGATAACTCAACCGGTTGTTCCAAATTATAAAATTGTTGACTCGTCAAAAGTGCCCCTAAATATATTTGTGTACAAAATGCCCTGTTAATTTTGCTCTTTCTTATGCCATCAAAATGGTAAAAAAATCAAATCTTGTAACATATATTTTTAGGGTACCCTCTACAAGTAAAATTTCTTGCAAAATAATGTAAAGTATCGTTGCCTATACAACGATACTTTACAATATTTTGCTCATAAAAATATTGCGGGTTGTCACCACGATTTTTCAATTAAGGGATCCGTTTGTAAGATAGGTATTTTTGAAATGCTAACTTTTGTTAGATTCGAGTGTCGATTTTTTGCTGCAAAATTGATTTAAGAAATTTTAGGAAATAACATAACTTGATGTGATAACCCTGTTATTTTATGCTTTATGCGCTATAATTCGTGAAAAACCTTATTTTTTAAACTATTTATTTTACGTCAATGACATTTTATTAATGACCGGTCATACTCCAACATTGCTGCGATTTAAAACAGCGCGAGCGTGAACTACTACGCGTTACTACTGCTACTTATATTATGTCATGTGACGTGCGAGACTAAATAAAATCGGGCAATGCCTTATGAATTGCCATTTTGGAATGCGAACAACGCATCTATACTTTTTTACATCATTGGTTTTACGGTAAGCCTTACCTTTATCAAATCTTTTTAACCAAGACTTAAAATCTGGATGCTCCAACTTGTTTAAAATTATTGTTATTACTTTCTTTACACTTTCATCACACTTGTCTTTCATATTTAGATAATAATCAACAATAAGCTAAGATGCAGACGGACAGTCTGACAAACGGATGGACGGACATGTGAAACTATAAGGGTTTTTAGTTGATTTCAGAATTCTATAAATCCCTAAGTAGTTCATAAAATTAAAACAACCTAATGAAAACTGTTTAAAAATTTAACAATATCCTATAAAATATGCGATTTCATTTGTTTAAACAATCAATGACCCTTGGTTCGTTCAGTAGGCCGATTCTTATAATGCTGCTGCCACTGATAAGGCCAATCGTGGGGACATGCAGCACTGCATTTTCGTATAGTCCTATCCCTCCCCTATATCGAGGAATAAACGAAATTCTCTAGTCTTATCGTACTAGAAATAGATTTTTTGTAAATATTTTTTTTACTTTTCTTAATAGCGCCACCAGGTTTTTTAGCATTGCAGCATAGCTCTTTCGTATTCCCCAATTAACGACGAATTTCTAAGTATGTATATACCATCCGGTAGTCTTATGGGACTAGGTTTTGTGTCGTGGGTTCTCGTACTATAGACAGTCAGTGGTCTCTTCTTTATTATGACAGGTCAGTGTTATGTTCCCAATATTCGGGAATTATTTCATTGAGATCGATGCGATGAGCCTGGCCTTATAAAGACTGTATGACCCATTAAAACGCCTTGTCCTAATTTCTGAAAACTAATAATTTGTGGATAACGTAAAATAAGTCCTTGACAGGAAAAGCCTGCGATTAGTCAAACTTGGCACTACTAATACAAATACTGGGGGGAGGGAATGAAATGTGTGTTGCTCTTCTTGTGGCGGTCTTGATGCCACATGCATAAGTTTAGCGGCTACCTTGCTATCTAAACCAGAGCACGACAGACTACTAGCACTGACGCTACTGCAACAGGAATATGTGAGGTGGTGGTACCAGACACGGGCGAGAAAATGCAGAACTCTACCACCTAGTAGCCACGATGGTAGTGACTTGCATAGTCGATCGGTCGCCTTTTACACCTGCCTGGCAGAACGGCAGTTGGTCTATTCTTCAAAGGAGCCCGGGACCAACACGGAGCTTTTACCACTTTCCGTCTCAATATTCTTATGTTGGTGACCTCGGCACTATTATTTGCTTTTTGATAGACGCTTCTTAAATCGCTGAAGGCAGATTGTTGATGAATCCAATTGCATCTATGCCGTTTTGCATCTATTATTCAGGTCGTCAGAACAAAGTTGACGTACGACGGTCCTTTTTGCAGGTGTTTGCCCTAAAGCAACCTAACATACCTACATAATATTTATGTAAATAGTCGAGTAAGGGCCTAGTTTTAATGAACTGCACTAAATTTTTTTAAATATTTATGTAACAATTCCATCATCGGATATCGCGCCAAATTTAAGGTTCCATCCTCACCACCTCGATGTCTGGAAATCCACAACCGTGCGCTTTCGTTGGCACTTTTTGCCTCGCACTACTCCTTTGTGGAATCAACTACCTGCGGATGGCACCCTGGCGGATACGACGTGGGGACCTTCAAGAAACAAGCTTACTCATTTTTAAAAAGCCGGCAATGCAGCTGCAAGAACCCCAGTATTGCAGATGTTTATGGGCGGTGGTGATCACTTACCATCGGTACACCACCAGCTCGTTTGCCCCCTCTACTATAGAAAAAATAAAAAAATAAAACAAGTAATTCAAGCAGTATGGCGTGACAAGTTGTTAACAATGACGGTAATATTACGGAGTACGTTATAAAATGATATTTTAAATTGGGCGTACGGTATCTTTTAATGGATTTTATCTTTGTAATCTGACGCCTGTGTTTTATACGGACAAATAATAGCAGTGTTTCCCAAACATTGTTCTGCCACGGCCCGATAATTTTTACACTGCCCCTTCGTGACCCACTTAACACTTTAAGACCAAGCTGGTTCCATTAGGAAAAATAATACACATTTATCAATAGTAATAAGGTATTATTAGTACTAAATACTTTGGATTCGCGTATTTAGTCACAAAATTTTAGTGCGAAGTTGCTGCCTATTTTTTACTAAAAATCCAAAGTCGCGGAAAATGAGGAAAGTTTTATCCTAAGGTCTGGTTCCACTTTAAATCGGTTTCTATATTATTTTTAAGGTAAACTAGTGTTGAAAACCAAGCTTTACATTTATAAGTTGTGAACGAAGACATTAAAAAGTTATTGCTTGATGAGCTAATTTTGTGCATTCTTGATAAAATAACCAAAATCTATCAGTCTCCCCGGTATTTTATTTTGATGGCGCGGTACTGGTTCGCGACCCGGCAAATGGGAAACGCTGAATTATAGAATTTGTCAATGACATGAATCTATATATATAACAAAATCGTAGGAAAGTCAAAACTGCACATTGAATATTTTTTTTTAAAGATACCTAGGGCGTGATCTACAATCGATATCGGAGCCAAAAATTAGTTTTTAGAATTTTTGTCTGTTTGTCTGTATGTATGTCCGGGGTAAACTCAAAAAGTACTGCATGGATTTACTTCAAATTTTGCATGAATATTACTAATGGATCGGGTCAACATATACGCTACATATTATCACGCTATCATCTACGGGGTAGGAGCTGTGCGGAGTAAACAAAGTCCGCGCAGACGAAGTCGTGGGCAACAACTAGTACTAAATATAGATGATGATGATGTTGCGTTGCCATTCGTGTGGAGGATTGTAATGCCACAGGCATAAGTTTATCGTCTACTTTCCCCCAAACCGGGACGCAACGGTGACGAGCGCTGAGGATATTGTATCAGGAAAGGCGGTGCAACTAAATCCGGGCGTGAAGTTAGTACGGTAGAGAACTAGTAGTAAGTAGTATCGAAGTTGTTGACATGTTTAAATTTAGACGGCATTCGTTACGTGTTAATATTACACTTAATGGAATTATATTAATGAGATTTGTAAGGTGAGTTTGTTGGTGTGTCTACCAATTCTTTTTAAAGTTGTTTTTATTGTGCTATTTTACTGTTAATTAGTACGTGATGCGATAACTCTGTACGAAAATACACTTTCGTGAAATTTGCGCGGACTGGTGCATATGAAATTTGGCACAGTTGAAGTTAATAAGAAGTGCAGAAAGCAAAAAAATTTATAATAATATACACTACATAAAAACTTAGAAGCGAATTCAATATAGTTTATTGAGCCATAGTGTGTTTATCTTATAATTAGGGCGATCGAAGCGAGCCCTACACTAGGCCACTTTTTATGTACTTTTGTGGTATCTGTTACTGAAAAAGTACCGCATTTTGAGGTTTGAGCTTTGACGTGGTAGTTTATATTCATGTCTAGATATGATCTACCATTAAAATACCATTTTATAAACATAATTTAATTCATTTTCATTCACTCCATTTTAATACAATATTTAATCTATTAATACACTTGTACTTTTTAACTTACCGCTACGTATAAGGAAGTTACTGATTTTGCTCCGATTTTCAAAAATCGATGTCCACGTTTTGAGGTCCTAGGAAATTTTTTCGACTATTTTCGTGATGACGTCAGTGTGTCTGTATGTGTGTGTATATATGTAAACGTCTCATAACTTTTGAACGGCTGGACCGATCGAAACGCGGTTGATGGCATTCGATTGGATTCCACTCAACTTAGACTTCCTGAAAATTTGAACGAAATGGGCCCAAGAGATTTTGATAAAATTTTGAAAAAAATAAATAAATAAATAATTTGGAAATATAGTTAATATAACTTCCAGATTAATGTACCGATTGAGTACAAAAACTAATCAGTTCTATTCTTAAAAAAATTATGTATTAGATATTTGTACTTAATCATTGCAGAATTATGGTCGAGTATTGATCACTGATCAGAGAACGATACGATACGATAGTTTACTGTAAAAAAATATGTGTAACGTATTATTTTTTAAACAATTATTATGAAACTTCATATAACTAATAAGTTATTAGATTTAGGAAGTTATAATAATAATAATAATTATTATTATAACAATTGTTTGATTGTTCATCAACAACTTGCTCTTCGATATGGTCTTGTAAGTTTTGAAGTGCCGTATTATAAGTATGCACCGGAGTCAGTTCTAGAAAATGGCCGTGCTAAGCTCTATTGGGATCGATCTATCATCACGGACAGGACTATTATCACAAATAGACCTGATATCGTGTTGGTAGATCGAATGGAGCGCCGGGCATTTATTGTTGATATCACAATCCCGCATGACGATAACCTCGTGAAAGCAGAAAAAGAAAAACTATCTAAGTATTTGGACTTAGCTCACGACATTACCGGCATGTGGGGTGTAGACTCAACAATAATTGTCCCGATAGTCGTTTCTGTAAACGGTCTTGTAGCGAAGAGTCTCGACCAACATCTACGGAGGCTCTCCCTACAATTCTGGATCAAGGGCCAGATACAGAAGGCGGTAGTGTTAGGAACGGCACGTATTGTGAGGAGGTTTCTTTCTCTGTCGCCCTGACCACCGATGGCTTAGCTGCAAGGTTCCCATCGGCGGAAAAGCTATTTTTATATATTTATTTTTATAATATTGTGATTTTTTTGATAATGTTATAATTATAAATGTGTATAAAATAAGAAAAAAAATGTAAATAAAGAGATAATAATAATAAATCCTAAAAATTGCTAGCTGCATTTACTTGGTCTTGACCCGTAATGCGGTTATTTCACTTGTCGACATAGACTAAGAAAGAAAAATAGTCATAATAATAATAAATATTTATTTGAGACCAACCACAGTGTATTTCAACAAAAAAAAACAAAACTTTTTTTTAAAACAAAACTAACTAGCAATTGAAAATATACATAATATATGTAACTTAAAAAATAAATAAAATATTTTTTATGATTCATTGTTTGTGGTGTGATGTCTCAAAATGGCGTTTATCTTTCACACTAAACTCAGCTTTAGTTTAGTGTGAAAGATAAACCCCGATCTGGAAGGCTTTCGTTGTCCACTACTGACGAAAATATTAATAAAGTACTTGATTTAATTATGGGAGACCGCAGATTAAATATTAGAGAGATATCCGATATTATAGGTCTCTCTTATGAACGAACTCAAAATATCATAGTCAACGAATTGGGTTTCCACAAAGTGTCTGCGAAGTGGGTTCCGCGACTGCTTTCAGTTGAACAAAAAAGGACGCCATTGACTATTTCACGTGACTATTTGGAGTTATTTGAAGCCGATGCAGCTGATTTTATGAATGATTTATGAATCAGCACAGAGCATGGCGGCGGCCTTAGCGTATAGTCTAGAAACCAGAATGGTTTAGTTGTAGTTGCCGAGAATATATCTATAAACATTTTAGTTTTAATTTTCAAATACTTACTAGGCCAGTAATTTGTAAGTCTGGTTACCACATCATAAGTATAAACAAAGTCCAGAGATACAATTTTTCTTTCTTCCCACAATGTTGAATATTCATAAGAATAGGTATAGTGTCGCCACAAAATAGATAGTTTTAAACTAGAAACGCCATAACGTCGATATTATCGATAGTATTGAACGCTGCAAGTAAATAAACTATAGATTGCGTCGATAGTATCAATCATTGGAGATACAAAGTATCGATTCTATCAATAGTATTGTTAGACAACATTGCATTGACTATCGATATATTCGATACTATCGATGGTTTTTACAATCAATAGCATCGGTCAGTATTAGAAAAAAGTTGACTATCGATAGTTCTGATGGTATCGATACTATCGATGGTAATTGTGATTAATGTAATATTAAATAGCAATACTATCGATACTTTTGATAGTTTATTTTTTAATCATGAATATTATCGATGCTATCGATTGTATTTCTGTTTATTGATAGTATTGTATTTATTGAGGTAGTGAAACCCTATCGATAATGGACTATCAAGCGGCAACACTATAAATCAAAGGTTTCGAGTTTCGAGACTCATTCTAAAAATTGGTCTTGATATAGTACTGTTACGAATAATCTAGAAGCGTGTAGAGTTGGAGCGCGTGCGCGCTAATTATCTAGAAATAAAAGAAAGAGATAGCTACTCCTATTGACAAACAAATAGTTGACCGGGGCTATGCCATAATGGACTTTGTGGGATATAGCATAAGGTTGAAAGTAGCGTGTACTAGGATTTATGACTCATAACATGTTTACGATAAGAAGTGATTCATTGTTTCCCAATACATTTAGACTTTTCAGGATCCAGCTAAGACTTTCCCCTGCTTATAAATACAGAGATGTTGACAAACACAAGGCAGTTTTTATCAAGCGATCGTGACCGATACATCAAGTGACTAGTGTGAAGCGAGAAGTATTTTATTGTGTAGTGTTCTAAGTTCAGTGATAGTATAGCGAGTGACTATTGTGTAAAGTGTATTTTAGTATTACGTTGTGTTGTGTTGTGTAAATACACGGATTTAATATAAGTGGTGTTTTCTTACAATTGCGAACCCGAGTACGTAACAGTACGTATTTCTCATACTTCTTGTAAAATTCAACGTCTATACTATACCCCGATTTTGATTTACATCATGTGCAACATAATATTCTCTTCCAAATAGTAAGTGTTGAAGTACAAAACTATAGCAATAACTCCAAGCAATATTGAGATAAAGTTGAAAAAGTCATCTTGCTCTCGGACTATACTGGTCGCGGCGAAGTACACAAGTTCCCGTGGACTGAAAATCCGCGCTCGCGAATTTTTGCCTCGCCCGCCGCGCCGCTGCCGCCGCCGGTACGCGTGGCCGGGCGGTAAGGATCATTTTATTTCAACGGTCTAAATGCTTTGAATGGGAGATGGCAAAAGTGCCTCGAACTTGATGGTGATTATGTAGAAAAATAAAAATATAACTGATTTAGTATGCTTTTATTTTCTTGGTTAGGCCGAATACTTTTCAATCCACCCTCGTACCTACCGAGTAGCTTAGTAAAACCAACGTTCTAGGATGTTTGCGACCTACGCACTTGGCGCCTAGCTAATTATTTAGCGACCTATCGAATTAAACAGTGCGGAGGGTCGCAAACATTCTAGAACGCTCGTTTTACTAAACTAGGCTCTATGCGCTAAGCAAGCCTAAAACAAACTAAAACAACCTTCGGACGACACCTGATCCTTCTCACCATTATATTATGTCAATGTTGGTTTTCCCCGGTATCTACAACCCTCAACATTCACATCGTTTATCTATTTTGTTAACCTATCATCTGCCATTCTTACTACATGTCATAACCGACGGAGCATGCCCTTACTCATTTTCCCACCGACACTTTCTTTCACTGTCTTTCAGGCCTAACCTAATTTTTATTCATTTATAATGAGCGAAACCGGTGACAACGCATTATTAAGATTCAAAAAGTTACCGAATTATTTAAATTTTAAAACATAAGTGATTTAAATGAAACGGTTAAATTACGTTTTGGTCCTCATTTTTATTACACGATTTCGTCATAGATTATGGCATCTATGCAAAGTCATTGCAACAAAAAATATATTTTTTTAGTCGTTCGTTAGTAGCAACCAAAATTCTTATTACATGTTTAATATGATTGAGCATAGCGTGTATTGAAATTTGTTATCATGGTGGAACAACATTTTTATCTTGACCAAATGAGGGTTTTTCTTTCGGATTTCTTCATTTAATTTTTGCAGCAAGCCAAATAGTACTCTCGATTTATTGTTTTTCCTTTTTGCAGATAATCCACTAAAATAATCTCTCGAGCATCCCAAAAAACAGTCACCATCACTTTTCCAGCCGACATAGTTTTGTTTTCTTGCAGGATTCTTTCATTTCAGAGTACAATGATGTAGCCAAGTTTCATCTACTGTTACATAACACCGCAAAAACTTGTTAGCATCTAGCTTAAACAGCCATAAACACTCTGATGAATCGTCCATACGACATTGGCATTCAGACGCAATGCTCACCGTGTCTGCTATCTCTCGCAACTTCAAGTGACCATCGTTCAATACGACCAGCAAAAATATGTAAGATCGACTGATAATCATTCTCTGTTATTACCAACCCTGGACACAATTTATTCCAGCTGTTTGTTCACTCTCAAGCTTTTATACTTTGGAACTCTCTTCAAGAAAAGACGCCGAGTTTAACTTTTGTCAAAAATTTGGTCACTGTCTGTGTACCTACTAGTTAAGTGTAATCTTTTAAGTTTTAATTATTACCACTGTTTCATTTACTGGTTTTTGTGTTGTTTTTGTGTATAGTTGGATTGTTACTTTAATTATATTTATTGCCCTGTTACTTAAGAACATACAAAGTGTAAGTTTACTTGTGGTTAGTACCCTTTTTCCGAGTGTATTGTTATTATAAAATTTATCTGAACGAGAACGCTTTTTTAGTGATAAGACCGCCTTTGTAACACGCCTTAATTTCTGTCAAGTTTTGGATTGTTGCGGCATACATCCAAAACGTATAGTTTAAAACTTTCATCGTCGCTATGATTACGCATTAGCGTAATTTGCACCAGATTACTGGTGTAAAGCAACCTTAAAGAATTTAGGATAAATTGATTGACTGGAGTAAAACACGTTTACTTAATTTAGTTTAAAAAGTTTTTAAAAAAAATTTGGTGTAAGCGAACCTAAAGCTATTCGTTCCGGAGACTGCATTTTCCAGACACGAAATATCCAGTACATTCAACCCGAGAATAATAAGAATAGCTTAATCACTGCGAAGCCTAGACTTACTATAGATAACTGACTAACGGTGCTCTTATATAAATATATTTATAACCATAGAATAATAACGCATAGAAACCAAGTTGACCCGCGCTATATTAAGCCATTTCAAAGAAGCCTGAAAAGGCTTCTTATGCTCGCCGGCCGGTCAGACATGCAGCACGTACTACACGGAATACAGCTCTCGCAATTTAAGAAAATGTGAGTTAATCCGTGGTGAAAGGCTGTCGCCGTGCTTTACAAAAGCATATTTAAGACTTTGTGCACTACAGTCGGGGGAGCCAGCGAACTGTAGATCTGGTACTTCTTCTTCGACGCCCCACCAGCCGCAGTGCTTTGGTACCAAAATGCCCATCCTCCTTTGTAATAACATTTGTATGATAACGATTATATTTTAGTATAGTTATCTATACATATAATAAAATCGTAAGAAAGTCAAAACTGTACGTTGAATATTTTTTTAAAAGAATACTTGGGGCGTGATCTACAATCGATATCGAAGCCAAAAATATAATTTTTAGAATTTTTGTCTGTTTATCTGTATGTATGTCCGGGGTAAACTCAAAAAGAACTGCATGGATTTACTTCAAATTTTGCATGAATATTACTAATAGGACGGGTCAACATGATATAATTTGGCATGATAAAAAAATATTTGGCGACTAATACGATTTTTTTAATAACACTTAAAGTAACAAGTCTGAAACCTTTGAGTAGCAGGCCGCTTCAAAACCTTATATTATGTAAAGTCGTCATTTCCGCAATTACCTTTCATTGCCGGCCTTCATCCACGTTACGAAACAGTCAAATACTTTGTACCAACTCAACACGTTTCAGGTTATGTTCTAATGTATAGGTATTATGAACAGTAAGCATTGCAGTATCGGTGTGAATTGTTTTTATATTTTTTCATTATATCAATTTTATAAAACAATTTTCATGTTTTAAATGTGCCTAACGGAACAAAAACACTTTGTTCGTGTCCAGATCCAATGCGACTTAACCGAGACGACGTACTGTTTAAATAAGTCCCACGCTCGGTCAAGTCCAATAATAATTGGCTTCAGGTGATTGTAAAATCTGTTTTGAAATTTAATATCTGCTAGCGCTTTACATAAGCAGATTTATTTCAGTTAAAATCGCAAAATAACACCTTTACAATGAATGGCTATCAAACGGATGGAATTATTGACTTATTACAGATTTACAAAGTATATTATGGCTCGTATTCCAAAACGCTGCATTTAAACTAAACTTAGTTTTAGACTTTACTATTATGTATTCTGTGGTTTTAACTTAAAACATGTATTATGCAGGGATTTTAAAAAGAAAACATCGTTCATAGACGCCAAAGATGTTAATGGTGTGTTACTATCCGTATGGCGGGATGGCAATGCTACATGCATAAGTTTACTGGTATCCTTACTCTCTAAATCGGAACACGACAGTGAGTTTTTTTTATAGAAGAGGGGGCAAACGGGCAGGAGGTTCACCTGATGGTAAGTGATTACTGCTGCCCATAGACTATCAGAGACTACCAGAGGTCTTGTAGTTGCGTTGCCGGCCTTTTAAGAATGAGTAGGCTCTTTTCTTGAAGATAATTTAATAAAATCCCCTTAAAATCTTATGTTTGATACTTTAAAAAATTAACTATTTTCGCATGTAAGTAAGTCGTATCCGTTCGGAAAAACCCCTGCTAGTAATTGGTTCCACAGAGGGGTAGTGCGGGGAAAAAGTGTCTCGAAAATAGCACAGTTATGGATTTCCAGACATCGAGATCGGAGAAGTTTGAGTGACACTATTGCGGAGGAATAATTAAGGCGGTAAAATTTAATAAAATTATCGTGAGACATTGTTGTGGACGTTCGCTCGGTACCTTCCGAGATTCCGAGCGACCGCCTATTTCACCCTGTGGTAGTGGGACCTCATATAGGTCTGAAACTAGTCGGAATCGACGCCGATTAAACGTAAGTGTAGCCAATTATAATTAATAGCTAAGGCGGTGGTACCAAATACCCGGGCGAGACGACACGGACGGCGAGCCGCTACTACTACCTAGTAGTCACGATGGCAGTGACACCAGATGGTCTATTTTTTAAAGGGAGCCCCTTCACGCTTTAAAATATTGTTACGTACTTCGGGTTCGTAGTTGTAAGAAAACACCACTTATATTAAATTCGTGTATTTACAATACAAATACTCACAACACAACACAATGTAATACTTAAATACTCTGAATAACACTAGTCACTCACTGTACTAACACCGACTACACAATAAAACACTTCTCGCTTCGCACTGTTCGTTTCAAGTATCGCTCTCGATCGCTTTATAAAAACTGCTCTGTATTTGTCAACACATCTCTATTTATACCCAGGGTAAAGTTCTACGTGGATCCAGAAAAATCTAAATTTATCGAGTAAACGATGAATCACTTCTTATTGTAATCAACTTATGATAAATAAGTTATGACTCATAAATCCTAGTACACGCCACTTTCAACCTTATGCCATACCCCACAAAGTTCATTATGGTATAGCTATTCCGATACCGGCCAACTATTTGTTTGTCAATAGGAGTAGCTATCTCTTTCTTTTATTTCTAGATCTCTCCAGCGTTCCAACTCTACACGTTTCTAGATTATTCGTAACAATAGAATGAAATTTAAAAAAACAAATTCCTGGGGGGCGTTCCCTTTTGCGTGAAAGAGTTACAAACATCCGACCAAACATACTTTCGTATTTATAATTAGGAATTAGTAGGATTTGCATACGTAGCTGAGTCAATTTGGAAATCTTGTCACAAATAAAGCCTGTAAAATTCAAAACTGCTTTAAGTCTATTCATTATGGAATACGTACCTAAAATGCTCGTTCTAATTGCGAATTTTTCGCTTATTGCTCATAATTACGTGAGTCAGAGACTGACAAGCAGATGCAACACGACTGAAAATTCGTAAAGTGAACAAAAAGAAATCGTGATATGAACCGTGAATACAAAATATGAGTCATAATCTCGAAAAGAAAGTTGCAACAACTTTAAAAGAGTTAAATATAATTTAAAATGTCTTTTCTTATTATTAAATTGTTTAAAATACCGATCTTAATGTTTTTAGGGTTCCGTATCCAAAGGTTCCGTCCCGCCTGTCTGTCAATCTGTCACCAAGCTGTATATCATGAACCCTTATACTTAAAGACAGTAGAATTTTCCACAGATGTGGAATATTCTACTGTCTTTTAGAGCTGTAATATATTTTTTAAATTTTTAGATAATTTTTAGAGTGCAGATAAAAAAATTTTTGCTTACTTTTTTAAGAACGACCATCCCTTGGCCCGTCATCCGTTTTCCGCTTGACGTTGATTTCTGGGACACCTGTATGTAGCCGCGGGGTAACAGACAAATCGGCCATATTACTTTTAAGGTAACAAATATGTGGTGTAGATGGCGTGAGCCTTTATTAAATGATTGTAGAACGAAGTTTAGATTATCGTGAAACTTATTTTCTATTCGTCTATAAAAGAGTAGAAATTAAAAAATAACAACACTATAGTGTTGTCCTTTTAAATCAACGTTTAAGTTGAAAGGAGACGTCACTTCAGTGTTGCTACTTTGTAATTTTAATATAGATAGTACCAAAGATTGTGTATTATGAGTCTTACCCAGAGCAAGGCCAGGTTGAGTGTGACTTTACCACAAAATGCTATTTGCGCGAATCATGGTCGCCAACGCACTTGAAATTATTCATTTTCGTGGATGCTCTGATGTATCAGATAGCTTGTAAAATGTTACTATTGTTATATGACGTAACGAACTGTTGCTTGCAATCTTCAAAAAGTGAAAAAACGGAGCTTATCAGTTTAACATGTACGACTATGTACGTAGTATTGTTGGAATTGGATAATTTATGGTAATTTATTTAGGCGTCCAAGCATGTAAGTATGTATGTATGTATTTGTCCACAAATTTCTCGGGATCTAAAACCCATATCGAGGGAATTGATTTTTATTTAAATCAAGAGAATTTAAATTTAGGAAACAATCCAGTTTCATCAAAACCGGTTCAGAGTTTTTGAGATAGGTATGGGTATAGTTGATAGATATTTGGAGTTTATTTAATTTTTATGCCGCCTCTGTGGTCTAGTGGTCTGGTGTCGGAGTGATCGCATGAGACCGAACTCGGGACGAGTTCGTAACACAGGTGAGGCAATCCAAAAATTTTTTTTTTTCAGTTTTCTTATGAAAACAAAGTTGCCCAGGATTGGAGAAATGCCCGGTTGGCAGTAGGCTTGCCACCTATCACATTATGGGACTAAGTATCTTCGGCTAATCGTGGCTCTTCACCTCTTCCGGGATACGGGCGTGAAGATACTTTTCTTTATTTTTTATTTTTTTCTGTCTCATTAAACAATAACTCGAAATGAAAGGAGCTGGCATTCAATATAACATCAATCACCCCGAAAAAACCAATTTAAAATCCATTTGATATGCACGAATAAATAGGCAAAAAATTAAACCTTTCATGTTGTTTTTTTGAACATTTGGATAAGGAACCTTCTATCTACCTTCCTGCCAGGCAATTCATAAAAGGCACGCGATTGGCCAAACGCGTTTGTACAATCTGGAGGAGTTTTGCAATGTTTCGCTTGGGTTTGGTACCAGCATCTTCTCTATTAATTGACGCCTAATGCTTGTGACTATTCAGGGTTAGAAATTATCGAGTTAAATTTCGTCGTATTTCGTCAATAAAAAAATCGTCAGCTCTTTTCATGTTTGCAATTTATGCTCATGAAACAGGAAGGTGGACTGTTGATAAAGGAATGTGGGCTGTGGCAGGGATTTTATTGTTTGCGGTCTAATAAGCTAGAGTTGGACCGAAAAACGTGTAACATCCAAAAAAAAACAAGACACCAAATAACATACAAAAACTGACCAATTTGCAGTGATTTTTGGGGCAGGACACTAAAACTTTTTTCAATCGATTTAGCTTGTAGTCAGTTTTGAGAATATGCAAAAATATTCTACCATTTCAACGTTTATACACCGTTCTTTGTTTAATATAAATAAATGTGAATAATCAAAATTATTACTGTGAACGGGGTGTACTACCTGGTTTTTAATACGAATGAATCGTACTTCTAGTTAAACTTGAGACCTCCTTTAAGCACAGTCAGTCACAGATATAGCGAAAGGAACTTCGTTCCAGCCGGCTGACCATATAAAGACACGTTTCATTTTTTTTTTGTTTTCAAGTGGTTTGTGGTAATATAATTATTTGACTTAAGTCAAATAATTATATTACCACAAACCACGTGTTTCGAATTAAGTAAAATATTATCGTATTATACTGGATGATCATAAAAGGCTTTAGGAAAAAAAATGAGCATAATCAGTTAGTAAAATAAAATATATTCTATACTTAAATTTCATTGCAAAACTTTATTTTAAGTATATCACTCAACCGGTTATAATGTACTTAATTGAATCAATTCAATTAAATATATTAATTACATCTAACCTGAAGATGCTTAAAAAGTGAAACCAGTTGAGCCATATACTAAAAATAGTGGTGAAGTGAAATTAAAGTACATGTGCTTAGTCAATTGTTTAATACTTAATTAATCAATTAAGTATATTACATCCTGGCGATGCTTAAAAAGTGAAACCGGTTGAGTGATATATTAAAAATAAAGTTATGAAGTGAAATTAAAATACATGTGCTTAGTCAATTGTTTAACGGTAAAATAAAATCCTTTTCAATGATTTTTATAGTGTACGAAAAATCCTCACTAAAATAATTATCCATGATATAAGTACGTAGTATCAAACGTATTATTGTTGGGGTTTATAGTGCACTATAAAAACCTAAAAAAATCATAGAAAAGGCATCAATTACACTTAATAATTATGCTCAATAGCTTCCTAAAGCCACACAATATAGTCATCTCGAACCTTGCGATGCAGCATTGCGTGCAAATTCAAGTTGCATGACGTGCTTTGTTAACAATAATATAATAAAAATTTAAATTCATGATCTTGCATAATCAAAAAAAAAAATAACTCCACATTGCACCACGTGTATTGTGATAATGAACACGTGGATATATCTCATACTATTAGTGAAGGGTAGCACATCTGCAGTCTGACAAAATCGTGACAATCGGTTAATTTTTGTCGGAGATATGCCTTAATAAATTTACACATATATTTGCTGGACAATTTGCACGAATCGGCTTATTACCAAAAGAAGCAAATTATTTGCTTGTGATATGGATGTGAGTCAACGATATTAATACAATATAGTTGTTGCAAAGAATTCTATTGGGATACCGGCAATATATTGTTTCAATTAACCAATCTTGGTAATAGATCAATACGATGGATATCTTTAACAATCAATCCTATAATTACAGACACTTATGCTCATCACACAAATGCTCGTCTCTATCAGATCGAGCTCGAGTCTGATCAATTGCATAGTCCGGTTCGCTAACCATTCGATCAATACAAATATAACTAATTTAAAAAAAACGATACGTCTCTGTATCATCATGCCACCTTTCTGCTTAATGTGCACCATTTGTAGAGCAAAAAATGGTCAAGTGACCTTGAACTGTAAGAAATGTTCGGATGAGACTTCCCTGATAGCATCAGTGCATCGATCCAATTTAAGAGCAAATATGCCGTCATTAGTTTCGGATATTTTCGGTTATGGATATTAGATTTTAATGAACTTTTAAAGAGAAATGCAAATAGGTAAAATTTTGGTTTTTGTTTGTAGGTTATTATTTGATAATTTGCTTTTATTAATAGGTTATCACTTGGTACTATGGTAGTTACAGGTATTGTGTTGTTATAAACAAACAATTGAATGGACTCGCGCAACTTTTATCGCGGCCAATCAGGCACAACCTGTTATATGTCTCATTTAGACATTTAGACTTCGCCCTTCTCCGTAATTATTCTAAACTTTTATATCGGATACGATAACGGTTACGGGTAGTCTTTTTTCGTACATCCGATAGTTTCGGTTATGGTTACGGAGCTTATCTCCACTTTCCATCAGGTGAGGAAAACGTCGTCGCAATGGACTATGAGCTATAAAATTATTAAAGTATTATATTGTTATGGGCTTAGAGTCCGTATTGTGCGATAAGACTCCAGTTATATTAGAACCGTGTATTTACCATACAAAAGTACGGTACACTACAATAAAATTCGTAAATACGCACTGATTAACACTAATAGCACTGTCACTTTCAAACGCAAACACTTTCCGTATTACTTTTCACTCTATCGTCCTTATCCGTTCGCCTTCGATCGCTTCAAGATAAGATAAGATAAGATATTATTTATTTGCAAGAATAAGGTACAGATATACAGATGGTCAGATACAATTATAATAGAATCAAACTTATTCTACTCAGTGAGTGTGCAAATACAACATTTTTGATTTATTTGCATTGACTTATTATTACTAATATGTCAACGTTTATTCCATTAATTTTACACTAACTAAAATTATAACTATTATTATATTAATTATTAACGAAACAAAGGGTGATTCCAGAAGTTATCAATAATGTCTATTTTCAATTATAATAAGAATATGTAATAATATGTCAATGTTTATTTCCATTAATTATTTTATTTTTACACTAACTACAATTATAACTATTATTATATTAATTATTAACAAAACAAAAAGTGTGATTCCAGCAGTTATCAGTAATGTCTATTTTCAATTTTATATCACAATTCAAAAAAAAAATGTCAATCAATAAGTACATTCATAAAAACTTACTCACTTCTCGCTGACACGTCCTTATTTATACGCAAGGTAAAGTTCGAAATATTCTAGAAAGTTCTAAAAATGACTCGTAAACAACTTAGATGTAAACAAATCATATTACATGCTAATTTCACCCTTATCCATTATGCGAGAAGGTCCATTATGGCATAGCTGTTTGGGAACGGCAGCTATAATTGTTAATCGATAGCAGTTGTCTCTTTTATTTCTAGATTTGTCCAGTATTCGCAACAATATCAAACTACATAGGTAATATCTGTTCTCTTCACAGGTCGTAAATTCGTTGGGTATAAAATGTTGATGAAAAAAATACACGGAAATCATATTGCACAATCAAGTGTTTTATCTGTATACAGATTTTGATCAAGATCGATTAGGCCGTTTTTGAGTTATTACGGGACATACAAACAATAAACATTTTCAAAATGGTAAAAATTATGTCAATAAGACAAAAAATGAATATTTATCGCGAAATCTGACAAAAAATTTGAATATTTATTTATTTATATATTAGTATAGGTGAATACCTCCTTGGGCTAATTGTTAATCTGGCCCTTCTTAATCTTGTCACAAAGTTCATAATTTTCTGATCAGACAAACATTGTCATTGCGAACAAAGAAATTTCATTCTCTTTCAAAACCTTTGGTAGCTCAGTAAAAAGAAGTTTCATGTTCTTCATTTCTATTGCAGCATACATTAAAACATCTCAACTTCTAAAGTTTCACGTAGGATTTGTAAGAAATTTCGATACAGATTCGTCATTATCTGTTATTTAGACAATTTCCCAAAAGTTTATAAAAGTACGAGACGGAGTGTCGCGTAAATACCGGACATTTTGGCACGGCTCCCACCCTTCACTGTGACGACCTGACGTATTGCAATCCCTGCTCCATTACAGCCGGGCACAAATTAAGGCAAGATTAAGGCTATTTGCGCGTCTCAGACTTTCCGCACATCGCAATTTTTTTATAAGGTGTAAATAAAATATTGTCCGATCCGCAAAGGCATTGTTTGGTAGCCAGAGCGGGAGAAGGTTCAAACCGCAACCAATCTTGAAATTTTTGGTGATCATCAAATGATATTTTTAATGTTATATATGACACATAATGCCGGACAAAAATCTCGACAGACGCGCTAATACGAGGGCGCGCCTGTTTACTCGACGGAGTGTTTACGATTTGAAATATTCGCAAAATTTTAACGAAATTGAAGGTTAAGATCAATGAATTCAAAATAACACAATATTTTTATTTGTAATAATAATAGAATCATTTTTTGTCAATGTCATCGATATAATATGTAGTTGTATGCCCCTTTCAAGTCGGTCCCTTGCGAGACAGACAGAGTAAACAGAACGTCTAAATACTTTCCGGTTCATCGTGATTCACCGGTTTGTTGGTTGGCGAAATAAGTGGTAAACCTTATTGCCGTAATTACCGACATGTTAACGATTATCGATTATTTCTCGCGATAACCGGGACCGACAGCTATACGTGCTCATCCGCCAGAATCCGAGCTGCTACTCAGATTTTAGATTTTCGAGAAAAACATCGAAAAAACCTCAATGACACCTTTGCCCGGCTCAAGGATCGAACCCGGGACCTCATGATCTGAGCCGAATGGGCTACCCCTAGACCACAAGGCAGTCAAATTTTTATTTATATATAAATACGTTTTTTGTTTCATTACATCAAAAAATGAATAAAATCAGTTTTTAATAAGCATTGAACTGAACTTTGAGTTGATAGAATGAATTCAGCGTATTATTTTCGTATTAGAGCATGTTCAGATGACGAGCGCTCAACGCGCGTCTTGATGACGCGCGTTGAGCGCTCGTCATCTGAAAATGCTCTAATACGAAAATAATTTGTTTGCAACTACATACTTTTTATTCAGGCCGTACACATGCTAACGCGCGTTTTATTAAAACGCGCGTTGACCGCTGCGCTAGCGCTCGCGGCTCGGCTGTTGACAGCACGCGTCAACGCGCTTTGAGGCAAGGATTTAAAACGTTATGATTTCGATATATTTGCGTCGTTGTGATTGGTTATGGTATATGATATTATGACTTTGTCTTCTAGCGCTAATTGGCGAACCAATCACGAAACAGCATGAAACGCAGGGAACCAATCACGAAACAGCAAAAATATCGAAATTATAACGTTATAAACCCTTGCTTTGAGGTCATTAGTTTTCTACCATGTTTCCCTTCAGTTGTGCGCGCGCTTTCGACGCGGGTAGACGTATTTAAGGGTTCATCGGGTCGTCCCAAAAACCATCCGAAATGGAAACCGAAGCTTTTAATACGCAATTATTTATAAATAAACGTCCTGCGATATAGGACATGAAAAGTAGCGATTATTTAGATGGTAGTTTAAAGAAATAGGCTTGGGAGGAACTTTACTCATAAACTCTGAAGGATTATTTTTACAATTTCGGATACAAAATCATGTACTGGCTTGCAGTCAGCCTGATTGACAAAATTGGGTGGACCCAATATCTCTGTCTTCTGTCGCGGCGTTTCAACCGTCGGTATATCTCCGTTAAAACTGTATCTGTAAGAACTCTACTTAACCATGGCAGCCTCGGCAACGCACGTTCAACGTCTGTGAAGCGCGTGTCATGTGAACACTATAATATAAAAATGTAGTGCGTGTTGAACGTGCGTCGAACGCTAGACATCTGAACATACCCTTACAGCTATTCTAGTAAATATAAAAACGTTTTTTATGATAAATGCCGTACATACTACCGCTTATCGTAGAATGACCCATATAGTAGAATCCACATCAATCGCAGATGGTGCAATTAAAGGTAGCAGATAAACCTGAAATAAAAAACTGCATATTGTTACGAATAATCTAGAAGCGTGTAGAGTTGGAGCGCGCGCGCGCTAATTATCTAGAAATAAAAGAAAGAGATAGCTACTCCTATTGACAAACAAATAGTTGACCTGGGCTATGCCATAATGGACTTTGTGGAATAAGGCATAAGGTTGAAAGTAGCGTGTACTAGGATTTATGACTCATAACATGTTTGCGATAAGAAGTGATTCATTGTTTCCCGATACATTTAGATTTTTCTGGATCCAGCTAGGACATTACCCTGCCTATAAATACAACGGTGTTGACAAACACAAGGCAGTTTTTATCAAGCGATCGAGAGCGATACATCAAGTGACTATTCCGAAGCGAGAAGTGTTTTATTGTGTAGTGTTCTAAGTTCAGTGATAGTATAGCGAGTGACTGGGGTGTAAAGTGTATTTTAGTATTACGTTGTGTTGTGTTGTGTAAATACACGGATTTAATATAAGTGGTGTTTTTCTACAATTGCGAACCCGAGGTACGTAACAATATACTGCGTGTCAGTTGCAACAAAGAATCTCGACGAGTTTATTGTCCTATTTATCACATAAGAAACCAAGAGCGGTCGTATGCTGAAAATAAAAAGTTTACGAGTGGAACGAAATGTTCGGTTATGTGTACCACGGTTTACGAACACAGTTCTAACGTCCATGACCGTTATGACAAGAGTTTTTAAGCGATAAGGTATGGCCTTATGATGTATTGGCCCGGATTTCATTGCCACTGATAACTGGGTTAACTAATTCTTAGTTTTGCAATAAATATTAATTATTTGACCTGAAAATAGTTTTGCAATAAATATTTATTATTTGTAATAAATATGAATTATTTGATTTGAATTTTATTTAAATACTAGCTGCCCACGACTTCTTCCGCGCGGACTTCGTTTACTCTGCACAGCACCTCCCCCGTAGGTGATAGCGTGATAATATGTAGCCTATATGTTGACCCGACCTGTTAGTAATATTCATACAAAATTTTAAGTAAATCCATGCAGTACTTTTTGAGTTTACCCCGGACATACATACAGACAAACAGATAAACAGACAAACAGACAAAAATTCTAAAAACTATATTTTTGGCTTCGATATCGATTGTAGATCACGCCCCAAGTATTCTGTTAAAAAATATTCAATGTACAGTTTTGACTTTCTTACGATTTTATTTATTTATTTATTAATTATTTAATACTTTATTGTACACAATAGAACAACACACAAAATTACAGCAAGCAGTATTTTTAAAAAGGTACAAAAGGTGAGCTTATCTCTAAAAAAGAGATTTCTTACAGCCAACCCGGTAAAGTGAAATACTTGACTATAAATATAAGTCGAAGTGTACAATATATTAAAAATATTTAAACGCATCTATTGATGAAACCTAAAGTACTTCAGCAATATAAAAACAGGCACTTCAATTATTTACAGCGTTAGGTATCTACTAGAAATTAAAACAAAAAAATATATAACTACTGTGAAACATTAAATGATATTAACCTCTCGAGATGAGTACGTGTTGCTCAAAAAATAGGAACTCGTAAGATCCATTTAAAAATAAGAAAAAAAAAAACAAATTACAAATTATATTAATGTGGAATAGACAAATAATGATTCCTTAGATTGCATTTAAAAGAATTTATAGATTGACTCATGCGAACTTGAAGTGGTAATGAATTCCAAAGCCTTATTGCCTGAATCGTAAAAAAAGTTAGAGAAAAAACTGGAATTATGAGATGGAAAACGGAGAAGATTGCTGACATTAGTCCTACAAGTAGAATCAGGGGGGTGTAAATAGTTAAACGAATCACGTAGATAAGCGGGAGAAGAAGGGTCAAATAAAATGTTATAGAGTAAGCAAAGGACATGAGTGTTCCTACGCAAACATATCGGAAGCCACTTAAGTTGGGTTTTAAACTTGGATATGTGGTCAAACTTTCGAAGAAGAAGAAGTGTTAATTAAAGCCAATAGTTTTGTCAATCACTATAATTTTGTATTAATTTTACAGTAAATCAAATCAGAATATCAGAATGACAACCAATCCATCCGATCGTCAGATATTTTCTTAACGTCGCCTCGCCGTCACAAGTATTCTTTTTTATAGCGCTCGATGTCATAGACTACAATAGCGGCGCGCAACAGAAGTTTTGTAGCCTTTCGAGCTTATCCACAAGCACTTCCGTAGCATCCAAGAAACATGAATCAGCATAATCTATTATCGGTATCGGTAGATATTAGTTGTATGTTTTCGTTTTTGTAGTACGTTTTATTACAATTTTTTTACAAAATTGTCAATTATGTAAGGATACAGAAAATCCACAATCTTTGTGTTTTGATTTAGAGAGATGAACGTCAGTTCGATCGCCGCGTTTGCCAGATTATTACTCACTATAGAAAATTCGAACCTATCTGTTAAGTAAAATTCGCTTTACCATAATTATAACGGATTTCCAAACCCATTTAAAAGACTCTTGGACTTAACATGAATTTCTTCCTGAAAAGTAAATTAACTTTATTAGTGGCGAATGTAATAACATTCGTTGTTGTTTAAACATCGAAATATGACTATTTGTAGTAGACAACAGACGTACAGGCTGACCCCGAAAAACGGGCACACCTAGCAATCGTCCTAAATTAATTGTATTGCTTTCATAACTAATTAGGTCTTTCATACGAGTGTATATTTTATTAGATTTTCGAAACAAGTTAGTAGTTTGGGCATATCTAATCATCAATTAAAAATTTAATATGAAGGTTAAGAGCCAGAGAAAATAATTTAAAAACCAATCTATGCCTATTTCTAGAACCCTGAATCTTCACCAAATTTATATGGGGCCAAATCGAAAATGATTTTGCAAATCCATCTACAAGTACGAAGACTTTCATAAAGAGTGATTCCCGAAAATATATAAAAAAATATGTTATCCGGTTGAATCTGCCGGCTATCCATGTAACTTTCCATTAAATTGAGATATTCTAATCTCAAAAAAGCAAAAACTATACATAAGCGTAGACTTTGAGCTCAGAGTACAATGTAAAGTTTGTAAAAATGGCTGTATTTTAACTTTTGAAAAACACTATATTTTCAAATCGAGTTTGATATTTTGAATAGCAATTAACGCGATTTTTGAGCTCTGAAATGTTTTATTAGCTAGAAAATAGGATTGGTTGGAAAATGTCGAAGAAATGTCAAAAAACGATTTTTTTTTAAGATTTTCGTCATTTATATTGACATTTACTTGGTAAAGTACTGCAATGCCTCACTCGGGTTTGGTCCCATCGCCTTAATTTTGTCATGCCGCAATAGTTTTTAATGCTTTTCGCCGTCTTCCGGTTTGAGAGGCAAGGTAGTTGGATATTTTTTTTGCATATGCCATTACATTCTTGTCACATAGATGGGGACGCACTACTCACATCTATGGTGTCTAAGGGCGCTGATTATTTTTTGTTTTCTGCTGTTGCGCAATAGACGTTATTGTTGCGTTGTTCTCCGTGTGGCGAGATGGTAATCCCATATACATCGGCTACCTTACCCTCTAAAATGATATATGACGTACAAACATTGATAATATTGCGGCAGGAACAGGCAAACCTGTGGTGCCAAACCCGTCATTGCGGAACTCGGCCACCTAGTAGTGATACAACGTGCCTGGTTCGCCGTTTATCAACTGCCTGGCAGAATGGCGGATGGTCTATTATTCAAATCAAGAAGTTTTATTGCTGAACTTTAGTACAAAGCAAGATATTTAGCATAAATTGGGACAAACCTTGAGCGAGTTAGCAGAAAACACTATATTTTACTCTAACTAATGAAAGTGCTATGAGCTCACAGCGATAATATAAATCTTATCAGAAATAAGATCAATAAAGATAATGTTCCTTTGAAAATCGTTACTTGCATCATCATTACTACAAATATGCAACTTTTGATCACGTATGGTTCATATCAGTGACGATTGTTCAAACTTGATAATCGTTATATTACAACTGAATTTTAATTTTAAGTCTTAATTTGAATTCTAATCATTACAGAACGTTTTTATATAGTTTTGTACGGTATGTGCATAGGCATTACATACATAATTGGTTTCTGTTTTTTATTTTTGAAGTGAAAACTTCTTTAGGCGCGTTGAGCGTTTTGGTAGAGGGTAAAATCCTCGGTTCGCGTCACCGACATGCTAATGATAATAGTATATCTATAGCTATGTTTTGCAAATAGTTTTAATTACTCTCAACTTAATAGTTCCGTTTTCACTTCTATCGGCAGTCCCACGACTGCTACTGTTTTTTTTAACTGCCAAAATTTGTCATCTATCCAAATCTCTATTGCTGCTGAATATTTGCTACATGTCACACCATAGGGCGAAGCATTTTTAGTTAACCGTATGTTCATTGAACCTACTTTTAGGAAGCCTTTTGGAGAAACGGAGACACGACGATATTGTTTTAATATTTTTGATTATAACTGCATTTTATATCAGCCATTAAATAAGAGCTTCCGTCTACGCAACTTTAAGACTGCTTTTGGTCACAAGAAAGTTGAGATATATACCACTTTCGGCCCATCTTCCATCTAAAGTGACGCTATAAAATAAGATATTATCAAACTTATAAACATTGTTTTTATTTACAGAATAACAAACACGTGGAGACGCTTGACGACGGACAACTACGCGCACTTCTAGATGAGGCTATCACATATAAATGTCCCAAAGATCGTGAAGGAAAAAGCAACCTGTTTAAGGTACTGTTTGACACTGAAAATTTGCTTAGGAAAATTCAGTTATTTAGGCAATATTTGAACTGTGCCTATTTTTAATAGTAGAGAGAGTAAATGAGCAAGAGGCTCACTTGATGCCTGATGGTAAGTGATTATCATTGCCCATGAACATTCGCAATCCTAGAGGTCTTGCAGTTGCTTAATCGACCTTTTAAAATAATTATCGTAAGTTGTATCGATGCGAAAAAAGAACCATTCGAAAGAAACTTAGTGTGGCCACATACAAAACAACACATACAGCCTTGTGAATCGCACGGTTGAGAGTTTTCAGATAGGTATCCAGATTGCGCGGGTGAAACATTGAATTTTGATGCGATGTCTGATCATGATTCATGAAATTCAATAGTATTAGTTAATCCAAACAATTTCTTGAAAAACTCCCCATGCAGTAGAAAATGTAGAGCTAGCTTATGCTCTACGCAACGCCAAGATTGAATTTCAATTTGAACTAATGCTTTTCTCCGATGACGAATTCAGCGGAGAAAAACCGGAGATTGGCGAAACCGGTAGTGTTTTTGTAATAACCGGATTTTTTTTGTTAGTACACACCCAATTTCCCGGTTTTAGCTGTGAAATTTGTTAGAACACACCCAATTTCCCGGTTTTAGCTGTGAAATAAAATATTTAGGCTCATTTCGTAATGTTTTGATAATGAACTCAGAAATAGTTTATAATGAATAATGATAAGCATAATACATCTTTAAAATTAAAATATATATACACTGGTAAAGGATTTCCGTTTATTTTATTTTTACACAAACTTTTGGAAAAATACAATCTTGGAAGAATCTCCTGTTATTTGGTATAACCGGAGAATAAAAACCGGTTCTATTTTTTTCCTACCTTGAAATATCCTGATCATCAACAATTCAAACCTCTACACTAAATGTAAACGAGAGGAAGAAGATGGTAGTGGGGAGCTATACAGGCTAGCAATCCAATAGATTGTTCTGATTATTGAGTCAGATCGGAATCACTGGATTGAGCCAAAGACTAACTAGTATATTATAGATAGAGCTACGCAAAAGACGCGTAGTGTTGACATCCAAGTTTCAATCGGATGCAATGTGTTAAAATTGTCGAGCTCGTGATATGCTGAGATAAATGCACTAAAATTCTACATAGTCTGTTCTAAAAAATATGATATTGAGTGCTTACTGTAGAAATGCAAAAAAATAAATCTGTAAACGGTTGACCTTTCAGGCCACCCTGAAACTTCCCGCTAAATTAAGGTATTTTAATCTCAAAGGAGTAAAAATTATAAACGTCGATTTTTTCAGTTCAAACATCCTTTTTGTTAATAATTGGCAGGATATTGATTTTTAAAAAGCTGTATATTTTTGAAACGATTTATTAATTTAAAAATTATACAGAAGATCTCAAAAATTGAGTAGAATCAAGATTCTACTAAAGATCTCAAAAATTGAGTAGAATCAAGATTCTACTCAATTTTTGAGATCTAAAATATTGCTTTAGCTACATAATCTATAGGTTGAAAAATTTCGAAGGAATGTTAAAAAACATTTTTTTCATAAATTTTCGTTATTGATTAATCTCAAACAAATTAACCGATTTTGATCTAATTAACGGTATTTGACGCAGGTTTTCAAAAAGAAAAGCTGATAAGAATTTTTTAGTCAATAGGTGTATTAACCTGAAAGTTATTTCAAAAATATTAAGTAAGTTTGCTAAAAAAAAACAACGTAATTTTAATATTTGAAAAGCTGTAACTTTTGAAAATTTGATTCGATTTTGATTTTTGAAACGGTGTTCAACGTAGTTTTTTTAGTACTAAAATATCGTAGAATACTAAATAAATGATTGGTTGAAGTTATGTTGAAAAAACACGTTTTTCAAAAAATTTCGTTAACGATTACGATGCAACAATGGATGGATAGATAAACCGATTTTGATGCAATTTATGCATTAGACGTAGTTTTTTGTAAAGAATAGAGCTGATTACATTTTGTACCCAGTCGGGAGAGGGGGAGTGGGAGGGAGGGAGGGAGAGGGGGAGGGAGAGGGAGAAGGATATGGAGAGAGGGGGAGAGGGGAGGGAGAGGGAGAAGGGGAGGGGGAAAGGGGGAGAGAGGGAGAGGGAATGGGGGAGGGGGAGGGGGAGGGAGAGAGAGAGTGGGAGAGAGGGGGGGGTTGGCTGGCTGGCGGGGAACAGAGTGAATAGAGCGTTAGTTTTAAGTCAGGGTGCCCCTCTTGCCCTGCATAATCATTCCTATGCCTGCCTATGCCTATCCCAATCCCAACGATATTGTATGAAAGTGAGAGTTGGGTATGTTAGAAGGACATGAAAGTATAATCAACGCAGGACCAGGTTCGTAATGTTGAAGTGAGAGAGAAGTTATGCTTGAAAGAAAGTGTTGGTGTAAAGATGAGAAGGGGCATGCTCCGTTGGTTCGGACATGTACAAAGAATGGTAGGTGAAAGATTAACAAAACAGATATACAATGCGAGAGATGAAATACTTTATTATTTATTTTTCTATACATTAAAAGATTATAGACTTTATTATTATAAATAAAGTCTATACATTAAAAGATGTAATTCTCATAAAAATACTTTTCTAACAATATTACTAGATAGTATAACTTTGCGAGCCCCTACAAAGCTCTGCTTTTTGCTAGTATGTAATATAGATGAGCCACTTTAAAATGCGATATTTTTTTTTATTTTAATGAAAAGAAGTATTTTATAATTTTTTTTAATAATGTCATTGGCGTACCTATATGCCTCTTTCGGATCGGACAGGGTTTTTTTACACACTGTATATTGAAAATGGGTTAACTAAACAATTTCAGTTCTGAATATGATTAATTAACAATTTATAGTTTTTTTTAAACATTTCACTGGTTTGGTTTGGAAACGTTATGCCGCGGCTACATATTATATCGGCCTACGGCAAAGTATCGCGCTAGCCCGATGTATCGGGATATCGGGGAACTGCATCGCGAAGGGCTTGACGCGTTACTGCAATGGGTGTCAAATTGCAGTCCGCAGGTGATATTTGTGCGGCTCACGACAAAGAAACAATAATATAATTAGGTACGATAAACAATAATCACAATAGCAATTTCAAGTATTACGTAATCATCACATACGTAATACGGCTTGTATTACGTATGTGATGATTACGTAAGCGGTTGTCGCGATGTAGTTCGAGACAACATCGAGCTAAGACGATACATCGCCGTAGGCCGATATATTATGTAGCCGCGCAAAAATAGTCCACCATTTTTTCCCGTCACAACGCAATTAACCAGACCGATGCAAGTTACTAGTATCGATTAGTATTGTTAACTAACACATATATCACCAGAAAATAATTTACTTACTTTGGGGGTAAATCAATTTATGTAATTCGTCCACCAATAATATTATTATTATTCTCTTTATTTACATATATTTCTCGTTTAATGACATTTGTGGTTTTTAATAAAAAAATGTACAACAATATTTTCATAAATTATAATTATAAATTGTAACTTGCAGGAGCTTTTGGAGGAGGTGGAGCAAGACGAGCAGGCGTGCGCGGCGGCGGCTAGGGGCGCCGGCGCACGGCGGCGTGGGCGGGCGCGGCGTGAGCACCACTCTAGCCTGCAAGACCTCGTGGCGGCCATGGCGGCGGAGCCCGCGCCGCGCCGCCGCCCGCCACCCGCCGTCTCCGCGCGCGCGCATCACGGCGGCAGCCTGCCCTCCGGCGTCGATACTTGTGAGTACAGAGTACGCCGTTGAGAATAGTGTTGTTGATTGCATTATTAGTTTATTTTTACTAAATTTTATATAACAATAATCTATAATGTGTGCTGTTTACTGACTGCGGTGGATCTCAACGGGATTAACTCCATCGCAACAATCTATAATGACCGAAACCGTTTTTGGTACCACCGCCTTAACTATTCCTACCGCAATACCCTCAGTGCTTGTCATTATCGTGTTCTGTTTTAGAGAGGTAACGTAGCTGATGGACTAATGCACCTGGCATTGCAACACCACCACACGCATAGCAACACACTATTAACATATTTGGTGCCATACATAGGCAATGGTTTCTCTTTCCATTAGGGAGAGCCATTTAATGCTATCTTATCATATAAAAAAGTTTTCAGAAATTCCTATATATATTTATCGAAAACGAATTAATTGATGTGTTTGATTCGTACATGTCTTCTTATATCAAATCAATATGCTTGAACATCCAAGCTTAATTTTTCTTTCACCTCATGATACATACTCGTACCTAGATGTCAGATTACCAGGTTTCAATTCCGTACAGCTAGGCTGCCTAGTAAATCAAATCAATTTACCTACTCGAACTTTCAGCTTTCTGTATACTCAAGTTTTTGGAAGCTTCAGTAATGCAAAGCAAGGGTTATGGGGCATTTTTTAATATAAATAAATAAATATTCTCGGGACAAATTACACTTAGGGATCCGCAAAAAGTATCGATACTTGAGTAGTATCGATACTTTGGTTGCGATACCTAGTATTTTCGTACTCGATACTTTTGTTCCGATACTTTACTAGGTATCAATACTTTCGAATGTACTCGATACTTTTATTTTTCAGAATTATTGATTTAAATTCTCTGTATTAGGAGAATCCCCGAAAGTGTTTAAGAATGATATCAATTGTTTTAGAATAGGTACGTGGCATATTATTTACAGTTTGAACATACCTCTTATTATGATTCTGACCTCTTATTATAATAAGTTATAATTATAACTTTTCCTTGAACATTAGTATGTATAAATTTGTATACACATTAGGCAATTTAGGTACAAATTAAACTAATATTACGGTAACATTAATTTAAATATGGCTCTGACTGTAGGAAGCAGGTCAACTCGGAAAGGAAATTAAATTTATTACTAATATATATTTTATTACTAATTTATTAATAATATAATAGTTTGATTATTAAATTGAACTCTGTTGGTGCAAGTGTGAAAGTCTTAATGCTGCCTTGCTGCCAACCAAAATGCTGCCTTCGGATAGAAAAGTGATGTGAGCTAAGTTTCAGAAAGGTTAACAAAACTGCTGCAGCCGGTAAAATCTGTTTTGAAGTGCTTAAAACAAGTAAAAGAACTCGATACTGAGTAGTATTGATACTTTTGATGCGATACTTTTATCGGTATCGATACTTTTGATGCGATACTTAGTATCGAGTAGGTATCATGCTTTCAAAAATTTGCGGATCCCTAATTACACTTATTGAACTAACCCCAAAGTAAGCAAGTTATTTGCTTGTGTTATGGGTGTAAGTCAACATTACTAATACAAAGAAATACACATATAAATACTTTTATGTACATAATAAACACCCAAACCCAGAAATACACACATTTATGCTCATCACACAAACGCTTGTCCCCTCCGGGGATCGAACCCGAGCTCCGTTGATTGCGTAGTCAGGGTCGCTAACCACTCGACCAATGGGGCGGTCGGGGCGATATGCTTAAGTTTTCGCTTGCGTTTATTAATTTTTCTATCCACAGATTATAAAAAAGTGCTGCCCTTATGTTCTTTTCCGTGCATCTGACAACCATATAAAAGATAGTGTATGGAGTGCATGAGAATCTTTTTATAATCGAAAAAAATAAAACTAAATCATACTCAGTTCATGTTACAAAAGAAGTTCACAAAAATAATTTCTATTTAACGCCAAAAACGAGAAACCTAAATCTTCCTATCAGTTTAACAGTGGATAACAACGTCAAAATGTTCAGATGTATTGGCGTTTCGAAGCGACAATTAATTTATAGTACATCATTTTGAAGTATTTCATGTATTCAAATAATAATTTTATTAAATATTGTTGATTGAGGAATTTTAAACATTTTCTTAAAAATAGATAACCTGCGTATTCCTTAATATACATTTGTTTCTACATATTTTAATGAAAGTGTAAAGCGACGGTCCTTTATCCCTATCAGTTCTAGTGCTGCTATTTGCGTCATCTATACATATAATGAAATCGTAGGAAAGTCAAAACTGTACATTGAATTTTAAAAAAAAAATACTTGGGGCGTCATCTACAATCGATATCGAAGCCAAAAATGTAGTTTTTAGAGTTTTTGTCTGTTTGTCTGTATGTCTGTTTGTCTGTACGTATGTCCGCGGTAAACTCAAAAAGTACTGCATGGTTTTATTTCAAATTTTGCATGAATATTACTAACACGTCGGGTCAACATATAGGCTACATATTATCACGCTATCACCTACGGGGGAGAAGCAGTGCGGAGTAAACGAAGTCGCTGGTAACAGCTAGTATTAGTATATAGCTCGAAATAGCCGTAAGTTAGACGCCTGACTTTTACATAAATATAAAGGACTTATGTTATGTTGTCTTTAGTTCCCACATCTAGAATAAGACGCCTTGTGCACCTCCTGTTCTATAAACAGACGAAATAATTTGCCGTAAGCAACGTGCGCTTTTCGCGGCACTTTTTGCCTCGCACTTCTCTGATGTGGAATAAATTACCGGCGGGGGTCTTTCCAAAGGGATACTTGGGGCCTTGAAGAAAAAAGCTTACTCATTATTAAAATGCCGGCAACGCAACTGCAAGACCTCTGGTATTGCGCGTGTCCATGGTCGGCGGTGATCACTTACCATCAGGTGCACCTCCTGCTCGTTTGCCCCCTCTTCTATACAAAAAAGGTGCACATGTTTTATGGTCCTTTAACAATAGACTCATGATTGAAATATTATATTAGTGCTTAATACTCTATTGCATTTATTCCTCAGCTTTCCTGCTAAGTGAAGAACCCACGCGAGGCGGTTATTTGGCGACTGTACGCTGCGTCAATCCTCCACCACTCGCCGAGCGCCGTGTATCAGCGAGCGACGCTAACCCGCCGGTCGAACTTGATTTACTTACCAGGTTATATACCTTTTTGTTATAAATGCATTAATATACATCTAAAGAAGGCTAGAGTTTGTTAAGGTAGGTCCACAAACTCCTTATAGCCGCGTTAAGCGATTTTTAATAACGGCAAAATTTAAGTATTTGTTCATGTCACCGATATGCTGGGACCGCGTCATCAACATGCCAGTGATTTACTTCGCAACATACGTCTTGTGACAGTATGAACTTTGCGGTGTATTGTTTCTTTTTATTACTTGTGATACAGTTGTATGTAGTATAGCGTTAAAAATGGTAAGGTAGAAAGGGTAGTAAACTGGTAATGTAGTAATGGTTGTTTGGTGGGTGAGTGTGTATAAATGGGTAAATCAATAATTCCATAGCATAGGACAGCAAAAAAAGACTCAGACGATGGAAAGGGCCCGGCACCTGTAGACCTGGATCCACCAGACCAGGACTTCAAGTTGAACCATTCGTATAAAAATCGTACACCACAGACTATATCAAAATGGCGATATTTTTGCAACGTTACAAAGCCATTACAAGCGTGCGACAACTTGTGAAATTCGGATTTTATCGCATGCTCTTGGCAGTTTATTAAAAATGCTGCCTAGAGAAACTCTTCCGAATCGTCAAACTTTTGAAAGAACTTTGTTTGGGTTCACGTAACATCGCCACTGCATTCTTGACGGGGTTGAGTAAGTGTTTACCAAATTTGACGGGCATATTTTACAGGCTTGAGTAAGTTTAATCTCTTCGTACGGTCATCCGTCACTATATGAATCGGCAAATTACTAAACTTCTGTCAGCAAACATGTGGGGCACTTACACTATTTTACTATTTTGTACATTGATGAAAGCCTGTAGTTGCTTTCCCCACCGGAAAGTACAAAGATATATATCATAAATCTATTCTTATTTTCTACCAACGAATATAAAAAATCCAAGGCTTATGCAGATAGGCCAAGTGCAAATTATTAAATCTTCATTTTTATTAAATCTTCATTTTTAGTATCGTGATTTCCTCTACTAAAAAACGGTGCAAATTTTAATTATACAGTGTTTAAAGAAACCCCGACCGATCCGAAAGAGGTATATGGGTTGGTTAAATGCATTACTGAAAAAAATAGTAAAATGACTATTTCTGAAAATAAAAAAGATATTGTTTTTTTAATATTCGTATTTTCACTTATATTTCCCTAGAGTTAAGCAAATATTTTAAAAATGACAACACCTTGTCGCTGTTTGCTCATTGTTTGACTTTGGCGTCTTTACACACTGTATAAGAAAAAAATATTTCATGCTTTACCTGATATTCTCCGTCAAAATAAATATAAAAAACTGAAATGTATAAATATTTCATGAACAAATGAAGAAAACAAAGATCTGAAAAAATCGTCTTCAGATTTTTTAAAAACGAAAAAAAACTTTATTTGTCTTTCTTTATCATCTTTGATTTTAATATTCTGGACCAAAATTTTCAAAAAATCAATAGATAAAGATATTCATTAAATAAATAACAAAGTATAAATCTGATATAAATCATCTTTAGATATATGAAAAATGAAGACATGAAATTTTTTTGATTTTGATTATTTTAAACTTATATAAATTATTATATAAGTTTAAAATAATAAATATTTGGCAAAAATAAGATATTTGACATCAAAATTTTAAAAAAAATAATTAAATTAAGGATATCTAATGATCCGACTAACAAATTTAAAAATCAATCATCTTTAGATTTTTTAAAGACAAAAATATGACTTTTTTTTAATAATAAATACTCGCAGATATCCATCCTAAAATGTCCTATGCCAAAATGAAAAAAACTAACCGAAATCACCTTTTCAGAATCCAAAAATAAACTAAATTTGAAAGTTTCAGATTTATGAAACGATGGAGAACATGGTGAGAGTTTCCCAAAATTTAATTTTTTAAAAATTTTTAAAAGTAAGAAAAATGTTTATACCTTTTTAACTGTAGGCATGTTTACCTGTAGGTAATGTTTACCTGTAGGTGATGTTTACGTGTAGGTTTACCTGTAGGTAAATCAATGACAAATAATTTCTAATTTGGTAAACTTGAAGAACTTAATTTTGCTTGTAGATGTCCCCATCTGAAATTTTATTTTGTCCACTATCTGCTAAATTCAGGGTCATTATTCGTTTCGTTGTTTGAAAATGTAAAAGTAATAAGATTAAAAAATGTTTTCATTTAATATAATAAATAAACGTGGTTTGGTTAAACAAATTATTTATTTTTTTATATCATAAGATAGCAAACAAGCAGATGGGTCTCTTGATGGAAAGAGTCAACCATCGTCTATGGACACCTAAGATGTTAAGTTTACCCTCCAAACCGGAACACGACAGCGACAAGCACTGACGCTATTGCGGCAGGAATAGGTAAGGCGGTGGTACCAGACCCGGGCGAGACTATGCAGAACTCTAATTTAAATTGTCTTATAATATAATAGAATATAATTTATAGTATAATAGAATTTAATTATTTTGTATTCGCATGATTATCGGATGAATTAAAATATATAGTCGTGTTGGGTTCATTTATGAAAAATTGATTGTCTGATTTCCTGGCAGACATTTTGTAAAAAAACTACTAGGTAGAATTCTGCAACGTTTCGGGCATATTTGGTGCCACACCGCTATATCTTTTCCTGTCGCAATAGTGTCGCACTGTCGTGTTTGGAGGGTATGGCAGCCGGTAAATATCAATCTGCCACACGGAGAGAATCACACCATTAACACTTTTAATGCGCTCAAGTGAAGGTTATAATATATATAATAAAGGTATAAGAGATACACTTGCTCATTGTATATTATTGTTGTTATGTTAGTGAATACTGTGTGCAATAAAGAATTAAATAAATAAATAATAAATCTATTGAAACAAAATTGTATGAAATTTCAAATTATTTGGAAATTAAAAAGGTGTGTAAATAATTGCTTCTCAAATCAATCTTAGGGGCCGTCCATTAATCACGTGAGGCTCGAAAGGGGGGGGGGGGGGGGGGGTCCATAAGCAATATTAAAGGAGGTGTAGCAATATATCACGTGTATTTATTTGCAAGATTCTTCCGCCGACCTTCTCAGTGTGTGGCCACGTTCCGACCTGGGGGCCTATTGCCTATCTTTGACATTTATAGTGATCAACTGACATTTGATGAACACCCAAAATTGGTTGGCAACTGACAACAGTGAAAATTGGTATTGCGTATCGCTTTTAGAGCCGGTGACTTTCGTCGCTTTCCAGCTGTCGTTCCAGTGGTTTGACTTGTCGCCGCACTATTTTATCGATATTATGCCTCTAAATAAAAAAGCTAGATAAACGCAAATGCTTATAAGGGTTTATTATGGTACTTTGTTTTGGTCGGTTTGTATTCTTCAGACTAATGTCAATTGTCAAATGTCATAATAGTAAACAAATAACAATAACCTCAAAATAAGTTTAGACTAACAAAATTAACTATTAAGCTTTAAAATTCCTTTGTTGATCCCACTTTCTCCACTTTTATGTTTGTAAATAGATTCATGTACATAGTATTAACTCCTAATCCATAATGTTGTAGTTGTGTAAGTTTACTAATCTTTGTGTTTGTTTTGTTTTAGATTCCTCAACTTGTAACTGATATAGTCACCGGACAACTCTTTTTATGTGTCTCTTCCATGACTGACTTGATATTGGCAGAATCCGTACTAACTGGATAGCCACCAAACCAATATAATAATAATAAGTTTAGAATTCTCTCTTGAAGCAAATTAATAGTTAAAAGAAATTAAATTGTCGGTCGAATTTGCCAAAAGATACCGAAATGTTACAGTCACTTCTCCGGAGGCTTTCTATCCAGCCAGACTCAATGGCAGAGATCAAGTTGAGTAATAACTTAGTAGTTTAGATCTATTGATTGTCATTGCATTGTATTACTTACCTTTTACATAAAAGTAGTATATAACATCTGCATATAAGCAGTAAAAAATATGATCTAATTGAAAAACATGAATAATCTGGAATGAAGATATGAGTATAAATCTAGCCAAGAGGTAAATAGCAGAACCCCTAACTTGCAGATATTATATTCATTGATTAAAATAGTTTTTAGATTGCTGTTAGGACTAAGGCATGATATTGGTATTATTGAAGTTAACAGGTAGTAATGTAAATTTAATATTTAATCAAATGAAAGTGTCTAAAGTGTGCTAAATTTTCTACAACTAGACATGTATGATCCTATCCAATAGCTAGAGCTTTGAGAGGTAATAACAAAAACATACAAATTTAATTTTTTTATTACTTCCGTATTGTCAATATGACAAAATAATTAGACAGTCCGTTTGTCTTTATTTTATAAAAAGAGTTGAGAAAAAAACATAAAACCTCATACTGCATGTTAGTAATAAGTGCATAGTTGCACCTCTGACTCGCCCAATGTTTGTGTTGTGTTGTAGCTTACAAAGTTTTTAACCAAAAGTTTTTCTGTTTAAGGTAATCTTCAGAAATTGAATTATGTGCAAACAGAGACAAATGCAACGATAAAGATATGTATAGTGCATCATCAGGGTAACAAATCAATACAATAACCTCAATAATTTAAATAAGGTATTGATTTGTTACTATCATCAGTAAAAGCGTTAAAATGTGAAACTGGTTGGTGTAAATGAATAAAAACTAAATAAAACAGTACTAATTATTATAAAATAATATCAATACAAATCATCATGGAGTTTTACCAAGTGCCGATGCTGTTCAGTGTTCAAAGTATAAAGAAATGTGTTTTAAGAGCCTACTTAGGAATAAGTGTGCTGAGCTCATGAAACAGATTATTTGCACATTGTGCACATAAGGAACGTTGAAAAAGATAATTTAAAAGTGTTGAGAATAATGGTAAATGAAAATATTCATATCTTCATTCAGCATTGTGTGGTTATACTGTATATATGTTATATTTAGTACATTAGATAGATGTATAAAGCTCATCACACATGGTTAAGATACTATAATATTTGATCTTAAGATACCCTAATATATCTTAATGTATATTTCAAAATATCGCTCACCATACAAATCCACCATCACACACAACTAAGATAATATATATTTTACCTTTAGTATCTTAAGATACCGAACGATATGGAAATATATATTTCATATCTTAAGATACAAAACATAAAATAAATGATGTTTTTATTTCGGGATATAGGTGATCGCAGTGCCTCATCTATACATATAATAAAATTGTAGGAAAGTCAAAACTGTATATTTAATATTTTTTTAAAAGAATACTTGGAGCGTGATCTACAATCGATATCGAAGCCAAAAATATAGTTTTTAGAATTTTTGTCTTTTTCTGTATGTATGTCCAGGGTAAATTCAAAAAGTACTGCATGGATTTCCTTCAAATTTTGCATGAATATTACTAATAAGTCGGGTCAACATATAGGCTACATATTATCACGCTATCATCCAAGGGGTAGGTGCAGTGCGGAGCAAACGAAGTCCGCACGGACAGTCGTAGGCAACAGCTAGTAATCTATATATTAATATAATAAATGCAAAACTTTGGATGGATGTTTGTTACTCTATCACGCAAAAACTACGATACGAATTTGAATGTAATTTGGCACACAGGTAGATTATAACTTGGAATAGCACATAGGCTACTTTTATCCTGAAAAAACTAGGTGATCCCGCGGGATTCGCCAAAAACTTTTAAAATGCAACGGGTTGCACGCTGCAGCTAGTAATATTACAAATGCGAAAGTTGGGATGTTAATGTGGGGTGCATCTAGTATTATAATAGTTACTACTGTAAGCAGTGCGGGGTGCTCCCGGCTTCGTGCCGCATCCAGGCAAGAGGGAGAGGGGGGAAAACTACACATGAAAGCTATTGCCTTTTATGTCAAGCTAGGGATCCGCCCTTGAACAATTGACATGTCTTTGATGGTTTTTCATTCAAAGTTAACTTTGTTAGGAACGTGTTACTGCAATTTTCATTTTACATTCTATAATAAAATCGTCTGAAGAGCTGTCTAACAAATCAAGAAGTAAGACCGTATTACTCATAGTTAATTAGCTGTATATAGAACTCCTACAAAGAATATGTGAGGCAACGAGGCAGACTCGTGATAAAATGAACAAATTTTAATATTATTGTATCTTAGCCATGTGTGATTACCTTAAGATACTGTATACTTTTATATTAGGGTATCTCAAGATAAAATATTATAATATCTTAACCGTGTGTGATGAGCGTAATTTATATTATAGGATAACAAACAAGCAAATGGCTCTTGGAAGAATTAATCGCCTAGACACCAAAGATGTTAATGGTGTATTACTATCTATTCACATAAATTTATATTTACTATCTGTATTACAATCTATTCACATAAATTTATATGAATAGATTGTTTCTTTTATTACTATTGTACCTAAGTATTTGTTTTAATATTACCTAATCTAACACAGATTTTCTTTTTTAAACTAAGGGGGGAAAAAAGGAAAATAAATTTAAAATTGAAGAATTAGAAAAAATAAAGAATTTGCCAGATGATAACTGCCTTTTTTATATCAAAAGATAGCAAACAAGCAAAGGCTCCCCTCATTGAGAGTCAACCATTGCCTATAGACACTAAAGATGATAATGGTGCGTTGCTATCCTTGTGGTGGGGTCTTATACATGTATAACTTTACCAGCTATTTCATTGTCCAAAAGAAACAGTGATAAGCAATGACATTATTGCGGCAGGAATAAGTAAGGCTGTAATACCAATGCAATGCAAAACAATACAAAACTCTGCCACCTATTAGCCAAAATTTTCAATTTATAAATTAATATAAAAAAAAACCATATCTTCAACTAATATATTCAATTTGCATAAAAGTATGCTAGATCAGTAATGTACCAAATTATTCCTGCACAATAATTTCAAATTTTGAAGTTAAAGATTTTGTCAGTTGAAACTGTCTGAATTTATCATTTATAATCACAGTATGTGTTATGGTTTAAATATGTCCAAATATACATAAAACCTACTAAGCCAGTAAAGCTACATAATAAGTAAACTAGCTACGCTGTCTTGCTAAGTGCATAAGTAGCATTCACATTATATTTAAAAGCTGGTAAACATTTTGTATAATGTATTCTAAGTGTAGAAGTTTATTATTATTGAATAAAATTAAATCTTATGGCTGGTTATTTTTCAGCTAAAAAAATTTTACATCTTGTTATAATTATTATAAAACTGTAAAGTTTTTTTAGTAGGTACAAGGTAAAAATAAAAATTGCAAGTTAATGCTTTTTCTTTTCACATAGTCTTTATTCAAAAAAAAAAACAATTATATTAAATCTTTTATCCTTCTCATATGTGGTTCCCTGTTAGTGCCTTGCCTCAAGTTATATAGATCTGTCAGGGTGCTGTTTTTGATCACTTAGTATTGCTGGTAGCAATTCACAATGTGATAGGTACTGCAACTCTTGTATTGGAACAGTTGTGTTTGATGTTTTGGCTAAGGCATATAGAGCAACATAGGTATGTATTAGGATATTATTTAGTAGTGTTATTGGGTTAGAATTTACTCTGCTTGTTAAATACTACCAATTCACTCTGCACTCTTATACACTTTTCAGTAGTTAGGACCCACCAGCAAACATTAACATAGAACTTTTGTGACTAAGAAGTTGTAGCTGATTAATGAAATATTAAATCTGAAATCAAATAAAATATTTAAAATGATATATGCAAGCATCACTGCATCAACATGCTATAGTTAATAGTATAATGGTTAATCCTCAAACCATTTTTGTTGGCCTGAGTGTTAATCATTAAAAATTGTAAGTATATGGTACGGTAGATACTTTAAGCTTTAACACAATGATAATTTTTTCTAAGAGAAGCTCTCTTCATGTTCAGAATTAATAATACAATAACAGTTTTACCAAGTGCCGATGCTGTTCAGTGTTCAAAGTATAAAGAAATATGTTTTAAGAGCCTACCTAGGAATAAATGTGCTGAGCTCCTGAAACAGATTATTTGCACATTGTGCACATAAGGAATGTTGAAAAAAATAATTTGAAATATTAAGAATAGTGGTAAATGAAAATATTGATATCTTCATTCAGCATTTTGTGGTTATACTGTATACATGTTATATTTAGTACATTAGTTAGATGTATAAAGCTCATCAAACATGGTTAAGATACTATAATATTTGATCTTAAGATACCCTAATATAATATATCTTAATGAATATTTCAGAATATCGCTCACCATACAAATCCTATGAACCATCACACACAACTAAGATAATATATATTTTACCTTTAGTATCTTAAGATTATTACAATATAGAAATATATGTTTCATATCTTAAGATACAAAACATAACATACATGATGTTTTCATTTCGGGATATAGGCAATCGCATGCCTCATAATCTATATTAATATAATAAATGCGAAACTTTGGATGTTTGTTACTCAATCACGCAAAAACTACGAAACGAATTTGAATGAAATTTAGCACACAGGTAGATTATAACTTGGAATAGCACATAGGCTACTTTTTATACCGAAAAAACTAGATGATCCCGTAGGATTAGCCAAAAACTTTTATAATGCAACGGGCTGCACGCTGCAGTTAGTAATATTATAAATGCGAAAGTTGGGATGTTTATGTGGGGTACATCTAGTATTATAATAGTTACTACTGTAAGCAGTGCGGGGTGCTCCCGGCTCCGTGCCGCATCTAGGCAAGAGGGAGAGGGGGAAAACTACACACGAAAGCTATTGCCTTTTATGTCAAGCTAGGGGTCCACCCGCAAACAATTGACATGTCTTTGATGGTATTCCATTCAAAGTTAACTATGTTAGGAATGTGCTACTGCAATTTTCATTTTAAATTCTATAATAAAATCATCGTCTGAAGAGCTGTCTAACAAATCAAGAAGTAAGACCGTATCACTCATAGTTAATCAGCTGTATATAGAACTCCTATAAAGAATATGTAAGGCAACGAGGCAGGCTCATGATAAAATGAACAAATTTTAATATTGTATCTTAGCCGTATGTGATACCTTAAGATATACATATATATTCTTAAGATAAAATATTATAGTATCCACAGACGGCTTAGAGATGCAAGCTTAGAAAGATAGATAGTATCTTAACCATGTGTGATGAGCGTAACAATTATAATTGAACTAATTCCTATGTCAAAACAAAGTTGTTTGCATAGCTTAAGACAAGTTTCTCTTTTTATATTATAGGATAACAAACAAGCAAATGGCTCTTGGAATAAATCATCACCTAGACACCAAAGATGTTAATGGTGTATAACTGTTTGTGTGGTAATATAATAAAATAAATTTATTTGAATAGATTGTTTATTTTATTACTATTGTACCTAAGTATTTGTTTTAATAATATTACCAAATCTAACACAGATTTTCTTTTTTAAACTAAGAGGGGGAAAAGGAAAATAAATTTAAAATTGAAGAATTAGAAAAAATAAAGAATTTGCCAGATGAGAACTACCTTTTTTATATCATAAAATAGCAAACAAGTAAAGGCCTCATTGAGAGTCAACCATCGCCTATAGACACTAAAGATGATAATGGTGCATTGCTATCCTTGTGTATGCATAACTTTACTTCCAAAACAAACAGTGATAAGCAATGACATTGTTGCGGCAGGAATAAGTAAGGAATAATAATACCGGACCCGGGCGAGACAATGCAGAACTCCACCACATATTAGCCAAAATTTTGCATTTATAAATTAATATTGGCTGTGATATATTAGACAGAAAAAAGCCCATATCTTTTCAATTTGCATAAAAGTATGCTAGATCAGTAATATACCAAAATTATTCCTGCACAATAATTTAAAATTCTGAAGTTGAAGATTTTGTCAGTTTTAACTGTCTGAATTTATCATTTTCACATACACACCATAACACACAGTGTTATGGTTTAAATATGTCCAAATACCTATACATAAAACCTAGTAAGCCAGTAAAGCTACATAATAAGAAAACTAGCTATGCTGTTTTTAAGCTAAGTACATAAGTAGCATTTACATTATGTATTCTAAATGTAGAGGTGTATTATTATTGAATAAAATTAAATGTTATGGCTGGTTATTTTTCAGCTAAAAAAATTTACATCTTGCTATAATTATTATAAAACTGTAAAGTTTTTTTAGTACAAGGTAAAAATAAAAACTGCAAATTAATGCTTTTTCTTTTCACATAGTCTTTATTCAAAAAAAAAAACAATTATATTAAATCTTTTATCCTTCTCATATGTGGTTCCCTGTTAGTGCCTTGCCTCAAGTTATATAGATCTGTCAGGGTGCTGTTTTTGATCACTTATATCACTTGGTAGCAATTCACAATGTGATAGGTAATGCAACTCTTGTATTGGAACAGTTGTGTTTGATGTTTTGGCTTCGGCATGTAGAACAACATAGGTATATATTCGTATATTATTTAGTAGTCTTATTGGGTTCGAATTTGCTTGTTAAATACTACCAATTCGCTCTCTGCACTCTTATACACTTTTCAGTAGTTAGGACCCACCAGCAAACATCAACGTAGAACTTTTGTGACTAAGAAGTTGTAGCTGATTAATGGAATATTAAATCTGAAATCAAATAAAATATTTAAAATGGTATATGCATGCATCGCTGCATCAATATGCTATAGTTAATAGTGTAATGGTTAATCCTCAAACCATAGAATAATAGTGTTATTACTCAAAGCCTCAGACCATTTTTGTTGGCCTGAGTGTTAATCGTTAAAAATTGTAAGTGTATGGTACAGTAGGTACTTTAAGGTTTAACACAATGATAATTTTTTCTAAGAGAAGCTCTCTTCATGTTCAGGATTAAAAATATATAGATATAGGAGTTCAATAGTACATAAAAGAACACTAAATTCTAATTTATTGATAGAGTCATAAGTTTATAAAGGCAACAAAATTAATAATTAAATTTATACAGATAAACTGCTTTTTGATTTGATTACTCTTGTAAGTAATATGTATACATATTATTTTGATAATTACACTTACTCTAGCACAATTACTTTTTTAATCAAAGGGATTAGAACAACTAATAAGAATTTGCCAGATGATAATTAGCAGAATCCTCCCTAAAATAAGCTCATTTCTTTCACTAATAAAATCACTTGGCAATAGTTGGCAAATTTACCATTTACAAATTCAGTATTGGTTGTGATCACATAGAAAAGAAAGTCATATCTTCATCTATGGTTAAAGATCTTAAAAATATGATATAACAAACCATTTATTTACATAATTATCAAGACCTCTTGTACAATCCCTTTTTGAAATTAAGGTTCCAACTTATAACTATTCTAGAAGGGTTTGCCAGGTGATAATTACCTCAATTTAGCATCTACCAAATCAGTATCGGTTATTATTTATTAGGTCCATAATAGAAGCTCATTTCTTTCACTAATAAAATCACTTTGCAAGCTTAAAGATGCTAAAGCTTCTACCACTCTCTTACAAGTCGATTTATTTTTCGGCAGAAACAGCATACTGCATAAAACATTATTGTTACCATGTGAAATTATAAGTCTTAGATATGTAATTCTAATTTTATTGCAGTATTGTGCTATGACTTATGTATCCTACATTATTTGTAATTTAACATTAATAACCTTCTAAAAATGGTATTAACAAACTATATATTGTCAATCGTACATTTTCTGTACCTTTCAAACGTCGCCGGTTAATAGTGTTAATCACTATTTCGATCATTAAAAACTACTCTAGACTAGTTGCTTTCAAAACATAAAAGTGATCAACGATTTGACGTCATTCGTTGGTCACTAAGCATACGCAATACCAATTGTCAAACTATCCATACTAAAAGTGTCGTTCCAGTGCACGATAGTGACTTTCGATGACACCAAGTACTTGTGACGTCATTTTCGTTGATCACCCATGTTAGTCAATACGAAATAAGGGAACTGACAGCTAATTGATGTCAACTTTGCACAGTGATTATCACTTTGATTGTCAGTTCAAGATAGGCAATAGGCCCCCTGGTAATAATTATAAAAAACAAACTGGTCAAGTGTGATTTGGACTCGCGCACGAAGGGTTCCGTATCACCCTATTCAAGTTTCTACCTGTTTATTAAAATCGAGTAAAAAATTGTTTAAAAATTGCGTTTGTTGTATGGGAGCCCTTTAATTTTTACTTTATTTTTATTTAATTACTTATTTTGAAAGGTAATATACACTTCAGTGAAAATTTTAAGTGTCTACCTGTTACCGTTATTAATATTGACCAAAAAAATACGAAAAAAAGCACATTTATTCTATGGGGTTTATTAACCCCCCTTAATATATTTTTTTATTTTTAGTATTTGTTTATAGCGGCAGCGAAAATACATAATTTGTAAAAATTTTCTTTCTAAAAAGCTTTTTAGCTGAAATTTTTACAAATTATGTATTTCCGTTATTCCATTTACGAGGTACAGCCTGGCGACAGACAGACAGATGGACGGATAGACAGCGGAGATTTACTAATAGGGTCCCGTTTTTACCTTTTAGTTACGGAACCCTAAAAATAACGACTCGTCAAAAGTGCCTGTAAAGGTTTATTAACATTTTTGACTTTAATAATAAAATTTGTTTGTATTTGTTGTTATTATGATATGATTGTTATGAAATTTTTTTATATGTAAAATAAATATAGCTGATGAATGGATAATCGTGTGATAAGAACAATAGAAGCGTGCATTTGATTTAATTTTTTTTATCCAATATTTTTTCTGGTAGACTTTTTGCTTAGATGCTTAAAATGCTTTGAACTTTTTACATTTGTCTTAGTTTAATAAAACTTGTTATTTCTTATCATCTCAAAAATATTTGAATCCGACTCATGAATTAATACTTTTGAGTCTTAAGAGTTAGCTATGTTATATATGGTAGAGAAGTTGCAACAAATATTGGATTCGTTCTAACTATTGTACATTAATAGCTTGTTTATACAAATTAACAAAAAATTTCCTGTATACTATTTTTATGCAATCGGTAAACAGGAAGGGATTAATTAGGTGTCATTTATTAACTTATCAACCTGTGACCTGTAAAAAAGTTGTGTGAAGGTTTACAAACGGCAAATGAACTTTTTGTTTTTTTAATGAAAATTGATTTTTTTTAGCTACCAATTCTAATCAAACTTGTAATCAACGATATTCGAGTTATCGTCAATCAAACATATTACGTACAAGCGCCGAATTATTTCAGTAGACGGGGATTAATTCGCTCGCTTGCTAATCGCTAAATAAGATATGCTTTGTAAAATATATTAAAATAGCTGGTATTATTGCGCGTCACGTGTGTTATTCACTGATTGAATTTAAACTAGTTTTATCTATATATATAAAAATCAATTGCTGTTCGTTAGTCTCGCTAAAACTCGAGAACGGCTGAACCTTTTTGAAGCCAAAATTAGCCGATTTGGCTAATTTTGGCTTTGAATTAATTGTTAAAGTCCAGGGAAGGTTTAAAAGGTGAGAAAACATGAAAAAAATAAGAGTAGTTAAAAAGGCCGTTTTACCCGGCAAACACCGTTTGCCGGGTCAACTAGTCTTCAATAAAAATTAATCAGACATAACAGAAAACGAAGTGCACACGTCATCAATAATTAGTAGGCACAAACTCCAATGCTTGTACTCCAGCTGTAGGACTTCAATAAAAACTTACAGAACATAATAAGCTTCGGGAAAATTTATGATTTTTAACGCTTTTAGTGAAGACTTCATGAATTAGGCTGAATATATGACAATCTCCATGCCTTCAACTATCTCCACTTACTTAAAAATTACGTCAATTCGTCGCTCTGTTTTGCCGTGAAAGACGGAAAAACAAACACACACATTTTCCCATTTATAATATTAGTATGGTTGCATGAAAATACACTGCTTGCCTTAAATCTTTCAATTTACTATAGTAGACGAAAATGAGATGATGATGAAAAAGGTGAGATGTTACCAAAAATAAGCCATTATGTCTGTGATTAACAATTAATTACATTTTTATAATTTTAATCATCGCCACAAAAATATTGAAACAAATGTATAATTTTAGGAAAACTAGCTAAAGCTCGCGTTCCGTTCGAAAGAATAAAGAGTATTTATACACAATTTTTATAGCTTGGGTTTCAATATGATTATTTAACTACATACTTATAGATTATTTTTAGTGAGTTGGAACATGGATGATGATGATACGAGGGCGGATTGAAAATTACTCGGCCTAACACAGATCCATTCAATTCTAAAAATCAAATCCACCCTTATTATTTAGTTCAGTGCAGAATAGTTAATTGTGTGAAGTTCAGAATGTGTGCAATAATTTGTTGTGATTTTATTTTTTTAACAAAACAATCGGACATACTTTCTGCAAATGGAGCAAATCTAGCAGTGTGGCGTCATTAAGTACTTTCATAAGAAGGGGCTATCACTGAAAGCCATCCATGGTGATATGGTCAGTACATTAAGGAATTTAATCTGTTTTATTCATCCACCAAAAAATGGATAGCAGAATTAAAGCGTGGCAGAGAGAGTGTGAAAGATGAACCTCAATCTGGAAGGCCTTCAACGTCCACTACTGAGGAAAATATTAAAAAAGCACTTGATTTAATTATGGGAGACCGCAGATTAAAAATTAGAGATATAGCCGAGATTATAGGCATATCTTATGAACGAACTCAAAATATTATAGTCAACGAATTGGGTTTCCACAAAGTGTCTGTGAGGTGGGTTCCGCGACTGCTTTCAGTTGAACAAAAAAGGACACGATTGACTATTTCACTTGACTGTTTGGAGTTATTTGAACCCAATTCAGATGATATTTTGAATCGTTTGTTAAAATGGACGAAACATGGGTTCATTATTGTACGCCAGAAACAAAACAACAATCAAAACAGTGGAGAAAACCTGGTTTACCACCTCCCGAAGAGGCTAAGGCACTTTTGTTCTGGAACTCGAAGAGTGTGATTATGATTGATTATCTTAAAAAGGGTTAGACTATAAACTTTGATTACTACTTTATCTTACTACATCGTTTACGAGGGGAAATAAAAGAAAAAATCCAGGGATCCTCACAAAAAAAGTCCTGTTTTATCAAGATAACGCCCGTGTTCACACATCTGTGCAATCAATGGCTGAAATCCACAATTGTGGCTTTGAACTATTACCGCATCCTTATTCACCTGATCTGGCACCTTCAGACTTCTTTCTGTTCTCTAACCTAAAAAAGCACTTATGAGGTCAAAGATTTTCGACAAACGACGAAGTCAAAACAGCAGTTGACGCATATTTTGACTAAAGAAGAATAATTTTTTTAACGGCTCCCATTCAAAGCATTTTTAAATGCTTTGAATGGGAGATGGCAAAAGTGCATCGAACTTGATGGTGATTATGTAGAAAAATAAAAATGTAACTGATTTAGTATGTGTTTATTTTCTTGGGTAGGCTGAATACTTTTCGATCCATCCTCATACTACTCTCTGAGAAAATTTTTGAAATCTATCAGTTGTTTATACATTCCAATAATATAAAATATTAATTTGTTTTCAGAAGGAGTAAGCCACTTTACCCTATGACATATACAGCACGCGCGACTCTAGAGATCGGCAGTGGTAGCGTGAGCTCTGGGCGCGCAGTGACGACCACCACGGCATCGAATCAGGTGCGTACGCCACCCGCAAACACGCACCCTCGCACAAAGCGTTTCCATACCCAAACCTCTGCTACGTTGTTTTATCAAGAACACCATCAGTATCCACCACGCTACGAACCCACTCGCGGTCCTCCCGAAAAAATTTACCGCAAAGAAAGAACATTATACAATCCAAAGTCAAGAACAAAAACGTCCAGTTTGTCGAATCAGAGAAAACTCTTAAGTGTTTTTAATTTGAACAGCATAATTGAAGAAGATATGAACCCTAATATAAACTGTCAAGTGTCTAGTTCCCTGGAAATAATTGATCGAAGTAATAATACTAACAACAATGACCTGAAGCATAAAAATAAAATGAGTAATTTACCAAGCCAGAAACATTTTTCAAGTGTAAAATATCCAATTGAAAACAAAGATAAATATGTAGGCAGCTTGCCTACTTGTGGCGCTTCACAAAATATTTATCGCCAGGCAATTAAATTAAACGATATCAAACATAAAACAGAAATAATTGGGTTATCAAATCAGACAAAGGTTATAAATACTAAACCCAAAATTGAAAAAATCTTGGACTACGCAAAATACTATGGACCGTATCAAAGTTGTCAAAAAAAGCTCTATTTCAAAGAAGATAATATTGATGATGTCGATCAAGACAAAAGGATGATTGAAATACCGATTCAGAATAAAGCTGTGAATAAAAATACTAATTTGAAACAAAACTGGAGTCATGTATCACAATTTGCTGCTTGTGGTGCTGTACAAATAAACGATAATCATAATAATAATTTAAACTACTTGAAATCCAAACCAAAATTAGGAGATTTGACGAGCCAGAAAAAACTTATAGGTGCTTTAAATATAAAAAATCAAATAAATGAGATTAAAGAAGATGGGGTTAATACTTGCAATAGAATACCTTATAATAATTTTGATAGCAAAAATGATGATTTTAATAATTCTCTGAATTCTCGAAATATGCAATCTAGTAATAATTATAAACCTAACGATCTAACACCATCCAAAGCAGATTTGCTATGGAAAAATTCTGTTGATACTTGGTATCAAAGCTTTTCTCGGCTCTATCCAGTTTCACAACCAATTATGAAAAAATGTGCTGAACCTAAACTAGTAAATAAAAATATATTAAAATCAGACTCAGTACGAAGTAACTCAACAACTCTACAAAAAAAAACTTTAAGCAATAAAAAATTATGTGAATATAATTTTACTAATAAACTTCAGAAACACAAACCTTTTAAACTTGCTAGTACAGGACAGAAAGATAATGATGATCCTAATATTGAAGAACTACGAAGACAATATCGTATACGAGTAGGAAATAGCATCATGGTACCAAAATCGTCAGTGGAAAATCCTAAGAATTTAAGAAGTATGACAATAGGTAAACCTGTTTATCAAAATGTTTCTAAAGATGATACAATACTACATGAAAATTCAAGTACAGTTTGTAAATCTAAAAATCATCATAAGGCAAGAGAAGACTATGGTATATTATCATATTACAAAACAGTTGAAATTATAGCAGCCAATAAACATTTATGTCAAGATATTCATAAAGAAGATAAACTAGCAAATACAAATAACAGGAATAAAATATCAGCTACTAAAAGTGCTTGTCCTAAGTTAAATCTGAACAAGACTGTATTATTAAATGGCAACAATAAAAATTATATGGGTTTGGGTAAAACGCTATGTCCGAATATTCCTACAGAAGATTCACTACAGAAAAATATTAATAAAGATACAATTCCCATAACTCGTGTTTCTTGTAAATCAAATCAACATCTTTATATTTCAAATGAAGGTTCAAATAAAGTTATTGAACATGAAGAAAAACCTGCTGAAGTAAAATATATCACAGCTATTGATAGCAGTGGTAAAATTTGCACCATTACACAGCAAAGTCAGACTAAAGACAAATATGAACATTCAAAAAAAAATGTTGAGTATCAAGAAATATATTCTGAAGAAACAGATCGTCGTAAAAATAGTAAAATTTCCGCAACTCAGCTGCAAAGTAAAAACACATATAATATATTAAATGAAGATTCAGTTAAAATGGTTGAGTATGAAGAAAATCATTCCAAAGTAACAGTAGACAGCAAAAGAGAATTTTCTACCACTGCAAAAGAATTTTTAAACCAAATGTCAAATGCAGATGACAGTAATTTTATCACAAAGCAACAATATTTGCTTCCTTTAATGAAAACAAAGACGCCATATGAACGAAATTCTAACGCAGATTTGCAGAGCGGGCAACTTGTATATTTTGGTGATTATGGTCAATCTCTAACAATTGATGTCGAAATTGAAAAAGTTGGGGGACAAAATCTTAAATTGAATCAAAATGAACTTAAGAAACAATACAAAACAGAACAGGAATGGCGAGATGGTGGACTGTTTCTAACAAAACAACTTCATAACAATGCTTGTTTCCTCGTAACACTTCCAAAAAACTTTATCGCAAATGCTTTGAATGAAATTGAAAAGTACAGATATTTGTTTAACTCCAACAATGATAGTGGTGTCATAGACCCTAAGTTAATAAGTAAACTTAGAATTAATAGAAGCATTGAAGAAATTAAAAGAAAATTACCCAAAATTATTTTAATTAGTGATAACGTAGAAAAATCGAAATCAAACAAAATAATGATGGTTAATTCCACCAGTAAAGAGGTAGGCATTCTAAAAATCTTATTTGCATACTCTATTCCAATCACAAAAAAGAATGTTAATAGACACAGGATAAAAATTAAGTATAAAAATGATTTTTGTCATCAAAGATAGTTTATGCTATTGAGATATATTATGAAATATTAAAATCGTGATTGGAACACAGTATTGCTTTTTATCGGCGTTTTTCAAATGCACTGAAAATGGGTTGTTGCAGGTCGATTCCGCGATACCGTTCAGTTGCATCACAACACCAGAGGTTGTGTCCAGTTGCAACACGACGTCCTCCACAATACAGACCGCAGTCGCCGTCGATCCGAAGGTAAATATTGCTTCACATTTTATTAAAACTCTTACCTTATTAAGTTTAACTCACACCATTTGCGATTTTTAAGTAGTTCAATATTTTTTCATCCATATATTCTATATTACTGAATTAGTATATTATTATTCGTCCTATATAATCACGCTGTATATTGCGAAATTATTTTCTTTTGATTATTAATTATTATATTAGTTAATATAGTATTATATTCTTTAGATTCGTGAATATATTGACAATACATACTCTTGATGTGTCTTTCATAGAACAAGTTTTTTTTTTTTTCACAAAATTACAGCAATTGTTTTTTCAATGTCTTGATAAATCGTTATCGACAAAGACATAGGATTCATGCTCTTGTAAATAGTTTAGAAAATCTAAAAGCTCTTAAAAATGAGTTTTCGTAATTATGTTTATTCGTGGGGTTATTTTTTTTTTTTTGAAGTAAGAAACAGTCATACAATTCTATTTTAAACTAATACAGAAAAAAATCCCAATTAAAATAATTAGGCTGCTTCTATATTTTGTGTGTTTTTGACCTGCCTGGCAGAACGACAGTTGGTCTATTTTTTAAAAGAGTCCAGACCAACAATTAATCAATCAATAATTTTTATTCAAAATGAGTATGGAACATACGTTTTTTTTAACGTCAGCAATACAAAAGTAAACTCAGGGGAAAATACAGCAAAATGTCATGAATCTTAATATTTATTAATATACGTAACAAGAACAATATTTTTTCTCATTAATTACAAATAATAAAAAAAAAAAAACAAATAAATGACACTGTCACACAGTCATCTGCAATAAGTGCTTTGCTCCAGTCACAAATTCACCAAAAATTAACTGGAGACTGGCGAAATCAGTAAAAACCGGGTTTTTCTTATAATAACCGGATATATTTTTTTTAATACATACCTGATTACACGGTTTTAGCTATGAAGTAAAATAATTCAATTAGGTTCATTTCTTAATGTTTTGATTATTATTGAACTCAAAGAGGGTTTCTTAATGACATGCTAATACCTTTAACATTTAAAAAGAATATATATGACACTAGCTAAGTTTTCTGCATAATTTATCTTTTTAAATTTCTGCAACGTTAGAGAGATATAGGGAAGTATTAGTAAGTAAAATTTTCGAAAATCGAAATTTTGCTAGATATACCCATTTTGATGTCCTAGGAACCATTTCCGACTAATTTCACGATGACGTATGTCTGTATATGTGTGCATGTATGCATGTATGTGTGTATATTAACATCTCGTAACTTCTGAATGGCTTGTTCGATCGAAACATGGTTGTTGGCATTCAATTGGGTTCTGCCAAACTAAGAATTTTGAAAAAGCCTTAAAGGAAATTTCGACAAAACAATGTTTTTTAAATAAACTTCCTAGATTAATTTACCAATTGATTACAAAATCTAATCAACTCTTTTCCTTAAAAAACAATGTGACAATTTCCATCAAAATAGGTTTATCCGTTTGGGAGTTATTATTGTTAACGAAAAATTTTGAAAAAAGTGTTTTTGACTTAACTTCAACCAATCGATTAAAAAAAAAACTGCGTCAAATTTTGTTTAACAAATCATAATCGAATCAAGTTTTCAAAATTTACAGCTTTTCAAATACTAAAATAATATTGTTTACATCATTTTCTGACTAATATAATTTCTGATTAATTTTAAAATCGATGATCGAATCGAAAATCGGATGATTTGTTCGACATTTATCAATAACGAAATTTTTTGAAAAAGTGTTTTTTTAAATTACTTTGATATTTTGCAACAAATTAATTTTGTAGCTGAGATAACATTTCAGAGTTCGCATAATATTCAGTTTGAAAAATCATAATCCTGCATAATATTCCATTTGAAAGAGATTTATTAAAAAATCTAATCAGCACTTTTACTTATAAAAATTTCAAATGTTCTTGTTATTATTATTAACCTTTTAACCCCCCGACTTTTTATCAGTTGATGTGTCCCCAGCGCTCGGCACTAGACATGCGCAAAACATCACCTTATAAAGTAATGTGATGCAACATTACTTTTTCGGTCAGGTGATATTACTCGATAACATTATGCGACGCATTCGAGAGATCTGATAACGTTTGTACTTCGCCTGTACTATTACTTGAAGTGATACGTAATATACGTGTGGGTAACTCACCACATATGCCTTATCACACCACACTATTTGATATGTGTAATTTATTCATATGTACAAATATCTTATATAATGTTTATAATATATATTTCAATATCATAGAACACTCTATATATATGTCCATAAATATATATTTGTTCTATATATTATATTTACGTTTATAATAACATAATAAAATAATTAATTTATTTGTACAAGCATAGTCAAGGAGAACCGGTAGTTAAGACCTAGCCGCCCGCCGCATCGATGTGCATGCGCATCGCCGTCAGCCATCGCGTGCCACGCCAGTTCAGACCTTAACACCGTGAGCGAACTAGCGAACCCGTGTCCGCTATAATTTATCATTTACTACCCCCGTTCGGCCGCGAGCCTATTTTGTTGTTAATTGTAATAGTTGATTAGGTCATATCTTGTGTTTCGTCCTAATTAATTTGTGTGTATGTATCGTTTGTGTACTGTAAAACTGTGTGTGTGCTGGTGAATAAACGTGTGTACAATCCGCTGCGTTTACAATAAATCCAATTTACCATTACATTTACCTATCATACGTATTTCTTGTTGCTCTACCGTAATATATTTAGCTTACAGTTAGAAAAAGTTTATTTAGATCCATACCTATTACTTGAAAACCTTGACATGAAATTCCTAGTACGTGTTGTATTTGAATGAAAAATATTTTTTTAGATATGAGAAGGTTATATCGCGTTTTAGTTTAACCCCCCTATTGATTTTTTGACGATTAATAAATAGTGTAACGCTGATTACCGTATAGTGATTATGTCAATAAAGTTGATTTTCCTTCATACTTAAGCCCAATATATTAAGTTACACTGAATAAAGACGGATTATGTAAGTTTACATAACAGTTCAAAAGGGGACCCCAGGCTTAGGATTGGCCTTTTATTAGGATATCTGAAGTCTGGCGTATTTAAAAATCAACTTATTTACACTCATTATTTTTTTTTAATTATTTTTTTGTATACAATCACTGTTTTATTGTATTGCTTTATCAATCCTAATTGCAGCTAATAAACATAAGTTTTGTTTTATATTTAAGTATTGTTTTTATATTTATCAATCAATAAGTCACTAACATACAATACTATATAATATATTCACTAAACCTATTCCTATTTAACTATGTTTACACTGAACTTTTCACAATTTGGATGAACTGCACTAATAATTATCTATATACATATAATAAAATCGTAGGAAAGTCAAAACTGTACATTGAATATTTTTTAAAAGAATACTTGGGGTGTGATCTACAATAGATATCGAAGCCAAAAATACAGTTTTTATAATCTTTGTCTGTTTGTTTGTATGTATGTTCTAGGTAAACTCAAAAAGTACTGCATTTACTTCAAATTTCGCATGAATATTACTAACGGGTCGGGTCAACATATAGGCTACATATTATCACGCTATCACCTACGGGGGAGGAGCTTTACGGAGTAAACGAAGTCCGCGCGGACGAAGTCGCGGGTAACAGCTAGTAAAGTTATAAGCTTTAAAAGAAAGCTCTATAAGTTATTAAAAGAATTTTAAAGAATATCTAGCCGACAACATGCTTTGCGCAAACTGTTTCTGTTCAGTGTTCAAAAAAATGTAAACAATGCAAGTGATCATAGGTAAAAACCCGGCTAAATAAAAATTAACCTTCTCATAAAAACTTACGGCTTAAAATCCGTTACGAACGTTTCTTGTCTTCGCCTTATCTCGTGTCTCTATCTAACTTGCGGAACAACGTCTATCTGTCTCACTCATCCGCGTGACGCGCGAAGTTGATCCGAGTGGGCAGAATGCGAAATTACGTTCCAGAAACGAACATTACTTAACATCAAACATCACTTCATCACTCCTCACACTTTCAGTCTACTAAAGATAGTAAGTAATATTACGCGCATCACCTACGCATGTCTGCTTGGCACATTGAATCGAACAATAAATACCTAAACAAATAGGGTTGTAGGATTTATAAGCAAATAAAACATCGATAGATTTAATATTAGATGTTAAATTAAATTAAGTATTCTTATTTTGAACTATAACTATACCGAATGAACCTTGCCTTTTCATTTTTTTTATTGGGACGACTCGTCCGGGCGTAAATATGTTACGGTATCACCTACCTATTCCTTCCGTTAAAACCAGTGTTAGCTGCTGTCGTGTTTCGGTTGGAAGGTAAGGTAGCCAGTAAACTTGCGCATGAGGCATAACATTCCTGCCTCGAGGTTAGCAGCGCACCAGTAAGATCCTTGGTGTCTATAGGAGGCGGTTGTCTCTTACCATGAGGAGACCCGTCTGCTTGTTTGTTTTTCTGTTCTATAAAAAATAAATTCTCAGTAGTACATTTTTCATACTAGGTTTATTAGTATATTATCACAAAAAGACGCGCATCACTAATGGAAAATTCTATATGGCTGAACTCGATATGACTTCATGAATGGCCGTGTTTATCTGACGTAGGCGCTGACTATACTGGCGAAAAGGACACAATCTAGGGATAGGAATGTGCATTTACAGTTGTCCGTACAAAAATAACGAAATCGCCAATTTCTTATAAAAATATAGATTTACATAGAGCAAAAAGAGGATGTTATTAAATAACAATTACTATTAATAAGTACTTTTTTATATACTATTAATAAGTATACTATATATATTAATAAGTATACTATATAATATACTATTAATAAGTACTTTTTTTAATTTAGTAACTTAGTATTTAATATAATATTTTTGTTTATGCTATATTCCATATCTTAGAAATTCTAACATTATGTCTCCTCACTACTGTCAGATAAGCACGACATAGGCATTGGAAGTCAATATACTTTCTCTGGGATAATATTAGTAAATTTACCATTATTGAATTAGTCTTTATTTTGTTTCTTGGTATAGTAAATCTGTAAAATCGGTAAATTATAAGACTAAATAAAAGGTTGAATATGTAAACTTTCAAAAAAGGAATGTCTTTAGGCTAAAACATCATAATAAGTTTAGAAATTGAATAAATAATACACAGGGTTTTGTGTCGGATAAATCTGACTCAGGCAGAATAAGCCCGAATTTTTTTGTCGGATAAATCTGACTCAGGCGATGAAAAGGTTAAGCAGATTTGTTGATTACTTTTTTGAAGATTTCACTTATAAATATTATGTTGAAATTTATTTTTAAAAGTTTAAGACGTGTTCTCCATCAATGAAATAAGATATTGACTATTTACAACAAATAATAAACGTAGGTATGTTCAAATAAATTTAAAACGGTGTAAAAGACCTTGACTGCCTGCCGGCTGTTCTTATCTTCCAAGGTTCAAAGACTCAGCGCGCGTGCAATATATGTATGACGTAAGCATCTAACCACTGGCTCTGACGCACACCCATAAAATATGAACGAAACGTTGAAGGAAATTATCACTCCACAAATATGGCGCGAGTTTGTTTACCTTATCGTTACGTTAAAAGTGGGTTATTTTATGCAGAAAGACGGGAAGCGTTATGAGGCAAAATTATTTTATTCGTAAAGTTTTAGTCTCTTGAATCACCTTATTTTTTGTGACGTTAGACGTACGTAATGTTAAAATGTGATCGCCTAGGCTTTTGTTAGACGAATGTTGTGTTAAAATATCATCACCTATTTTGGAAGGACTTTATATAAATTTAAATATTTGTATTTAAATTAAAATACAATTTTGTCGTGAAATAGTATTTTTTACATGTCTATTAAGCTTTATAGTTCATGCTATGTCGTAACATAATATGCGGGCTATGTTAAGTATCAGTACTAGTTTTTAGCTAAATTTTATCGCACGCTAATCATATCTTAAGTAGGTATTCATTGTTCGATTAGAACGAACAGTATGTATCGTTTCTTATTTGAAATATAATTATGATGATGTCGATTGGTAGTTGTTGAGCGAAGTGGAGTTGCGTTGTAATGTGTGTTGAGAGGTGGCGTGTGGTGTGCAGCCGTTGCAGTTGGAGTCGGAGTACCGCGCGGTGGCGAGCCTGACCGGCGCCGCTGCGCCGCCCGCCGATGAGCCGCCGCCCGCCGCGCCCGCCGCCTCGACCGCCGCGCTCGCCGCGCGACAGGTATCCACGCCATCGCAATACCGTTCAGATAACCTTCAGACGCTACGTACCGTGACATAATCTTAGTGTTGGGACGACACAATTAGTGAACGGTCGAACGACTACCACTTACGATAAACTTATCTGAATTGTGTTGTATTCATTTCACTTTATGTACTTTTATTTAATGTTCATCCAATTCATTCATCGTAATAAATATGTTCTAATCGTTACTTTGCTTTTGTTTTGCACAGATTGAAAATCATAAATGGTGTGAGATAAGAAGGATAATTAACTTTACTAGTTCGGTAGTTTCGTGTTGGTACGTATGTAAAAAATATGTTTTTTGAATCAGCCTCGCAACGTGTTGACGAGCAGTTTCAACGGGCTCTCGCTGACGCGGCAAAATTACGGATCTACTGGGACGACGGCTACAGACGAATATAAGGTAGTTTTACTTGTGATACTTGTCTTCAGCACGGCAATCTCTATTTTGTATGACGAACACGCCACGACGCTTTACGCCACTTTCATCCACACGTCTTCGCAAATAACCACTGTCACACTACATCTTATAAACTCATTCGCGCAATTAAATAGCTGGAATCGAGCCCGCTACCGTCACAATAACTGCACGTACAATTAGTGTCCTAATATTTCTAACGATGATTTTTCCTTTTCATTCAGGTGCCTATACTCACTGTGCACTACCGTTTACAGAAATCTCTAGATGAAAACGGCAACGCAGTGCAAGAGTTCAGTTCACCTCCCTCAGGAACTAGTCAACCCAAGAAGTCCAGGAGAAAGAAGTCCTCGAAAAACGAGACCGTCATCAAATCTCATCAGATAGACGGATACCAGGGCAACAAGGATCTCAACGAAGTGTTACGCTTCATAGAATCGAACGCGGACGGAGCCCGCGCGCACAAGCTCGGTCGCGCCAAGCACAAAGACGATTCGGACGACAAGGGCGGCAAGAAGCGGTCCAGCGAGCGGCGCAAGGATAAGGACAAGCCGAAGCGCGCCAGCTCGCTGGAGGAGCGCTCGCGCACCAAGCTGTCGGACCTGACGGAGGCGCCGCCGCCGCCCGCCAAGCCGGAGCGGCGCTCGTGGGGCGACGACGCGCGCGCGCCGCTCGAGCCCGACGAGCTCACCGACTTCCAGACCGTCACCAAGCGGCGGCGCGCGCGCCGGCGCGCCGACGAGCCGGGCCCGCCGCCGCCGCCGCCCTCCGCGCCCTCCGACCGCAGCAACGACTCCACCGACGACGCCGAGCCGCCGCGCGCCGCCGCCTCGTACGCGGACATCGCGCGCACGCGCCACGCCATCCCCGACCTCATCGAGTCGTGCAGCGAGCCGGCGCCGAGGCGCGCGCGCGCGCACCGCTCGGAGGCGCGCGCGCCCGACGTCGTGGCCGACCGCCGCCCGCCCGTCATCCTGGCGCCCGCCGCCGGCGCCGACCTGCACGGCGTCACCTTCGGCTTCGACATCGACGAGCGCCTGCTCGCCGAGCCGCCGCGCGCGCCCGACACCACCACCACCACCACCACCACCACCGCGCCCGCGCTGCGGTACGTGCCGCCCGTGCACAACCACCACCCGCTGTTGCATCAGATCGTCGACTTCGTGGGCGCCGGTCAGTATACACTTTTACTACTATACTCGAGCCATTACAAACGTCGAACTGGGTCATAAATAATAATTGTCATCGGACCTCTCGCCCGCACTTGCAGGTCTTATGGCACTATGCTGGTGTTGTGCGTAACACCAGAGGAAAAGGGTTTTTCGATAGTCGATAACAGATAACAAAGAGCGAGGGTGAAGTTAAGGAAATAATACAAAATATTGTTAATAATGTTTTTCTTTATTTCTGCTAATAAAAATAAATAAGATATAAAACTTTATAATTGTATAATAATTTAAAAATTCAAAAAATTCATGTGTTTATTAACAACGTAATGTGTTTTACATAGGTAAGTACTTGAAAGATATTTTTTGCCCAGGTCACTTTTCAATTCGTTAAACACTGACAATACATTGTAAATAACAGTACAAGTTTGGGCATTAATATCATCCTTTAATTTTAGGAAAGCTAAGTTGGAGCATAACGCGTCCATAATTCACTTAAGACAGTCTTATGACAACTACTTACACATTGTTTTAACAAACACATTTTGTACCTGCTGCTTGAGTCATCGATTTACCCCTGCCGCGCCCTTAAAACAATAGGTACCTATTGAACAGCTGCGTTCGAGCGGCATCCGTTTATAGAGAACGACTTGTTTATCGATAACGACCTGTGCAACATTTTTAGGACCCCATGGTCTTAATATTTGCAAATATTAAGACTTTATTTTTACTACATTTTAAGACTATATTTTTATCTTATTACATTTTTATCTACAATAGTAGTTACTAGGGAGTCAAACAAATTCCAGGGGGGCAGCTGCCCCTTCAGTCCCAGTCTACTTTTCGTCCATTGCGATTAGCAAATTTATGCGTTCCTGCGTATATATAATGATTTCTTTAGTTTCAGTCTTTGTTTTAACTTTCTACCCCCTACGAAATTCAACCCATTTCGGCTTAGATCTGATGGCCGAAGCCAAAACTTAAAATTCGGTCGGCTGTGTGGTCTAGTGGTCCAGTATGAGGTCCTGGATTCGATTCCCGGGTCGGGCACATAACAAAAGTGTTTTTTCAGTTTTCTGAGAAACACAAAGTTGCCCGGGATTGGAAAGTGCCCGGTTGGGGATAGGCTTGCCACCTATCACGTTTGTGGGACCAAGTATCTTCGGCTAATCATGGGTGCACTTGTTGTGCCTCTGCCTACCCCTTCGGGGATATGGGCGTGAAGATACACTAGTATCACGTCAAGGCTAGAATATTAGCCTCATGTGTGGAAGTAAATGGGTTTATTCTACATTTCTCATCGTCGGCACTCGGTGAAACTCCATTTTAATTTAAAATAATAATTTTGACAATATTTATTAATAAATACGCTTGTACTGTCTTACTTATTGTGAAACAGTACAAGAGTATTTATTGATAAATATTGTATTAAATGGGCTTACCTTACAAAGTATTCAAATATTAGGTATAGACAATATACGATAGTTATTTTTAATTTATTAATAATATATGCAGATGGGTACTTCTAATTTATGTTTTTTTTTTCAGCGTGGGAAGATGTATTTCGGTGTGGCAGTGGCAAAGTGAGATATTTCAGTGAGTGATTCACATAGGCAAATATAATTAGTGTGACTTTATAAAGATTACCTCATACTGTTTTGATACTGCAATACTTGAGGTATTATTTTGTTTACAAAGAAACTATGTAAATATGAAGAGTCGTGACTCGAATATGTCACAAATGAGAATGTGTGTGTCACTTACCTTCTATTTCAATGAATAGAATCAAATATGTGAAGGTATTTGAAGTGGCCGGAAATAAATGTATAATTTATATCAAAGTTTTATGTGATCCAATGTAAATTGACGATGATGTTAGCGCATGATGCCCTATTTAATGTAAGCTTTCGCTGATGTAACGACAAGTGTATTCGGCATCTCGTTCATTTGGTCCAAAATTAATATAGCACTTAGCGTAAACGCTGTGGATAAATTCGATTTTTGCTTTGTATATAAGAGACATTAAAAGCATTTATTATAAAAAAATCTCATTATGATAAAAATGTGTCGGTTGATAGTTAGACAAGATGTTAAGGTGATCATCGGTTAAAGATTATGCTTTGTCTGGTTAGTTATGTTAAGTTATGAACAATGTAAGGAACTAACTCATTTAAAGAATAGGAAATTTTTTCTTGTATTTTATCGACGTTCGAATTTCGAAGATGTTATTTCACTTAAACAGAATGAATGCAAGATGTGTCTTAAATAAGAAAATACGTACTGATGTTTCTAATAAACAATTGAATATTTAAATTTAAAATTCATCTTTTTTCTTATACGCGATAATTTGCAAAAACTTTAGAGTATAAAAAAATTATATAAATCATTTGGTACTATGCTATTAAATGTGCAACACTTATTAATATGTGCACATTTTTTAACAACTTTCAATATTTTCAAGTTGTTAAAAAAAATTGATTGATTCACTTAATGTAATATAATAAACATCGATTTAATCAATCCATAGAAGTATAGTCACGCTCGGTTACCTCGCGGAATAGGCAGAGTAAACCGAGAGTCTATAGACTTTCCGGTTCACCGTGATTCACCGATTTGTCGGTTGTCGAGATAAGTGGTAATTCTCATTGCTGCATTTACAGACATGTTAACAATTGTCAAATATTTCTAGCGATAGCAGGGACCGACAGCTTTACGTGATTGTCCGAGGCACGAGAATGGTAATACACCAGATTTCGAGCTGCTACTGAAATTTTGGATTTTCGAGGAAAACTTCGAAAAAACCTCGATAGCAATGCCCAACCCGGAGATCGAACCTGGGACCGTGATCAGAGCCGAATAGGCTACGCTTAAACAACAGGATATATATAGAGATCTAATCCATATTTTTGAATATTTATGGCTAAAATCTATTTAGGGCCGTTGTGGGACTTTTGCTGCCAGATGATTGTATATGAAACATTTAAATACATAGAAAAATTGAAGTCATTTTGAACGTCGTTAAAATACAATATGTTAGTTAAAATGTCCTGTGAAAAGATATACAGCTAACACAGGTGCTAATTGATAGCATATTGGCGGTTAAAAGGTTTACTTTAGCTAAAAAAATCTGTACATAAAAGCCAGGCAAGTCTGAGTATAAACTAAATAGAGAGGATACATTCAGTGCACGAACTCTTATACAACGCTATTTTATAATTTTGATGCAGTATGCGTCATTCAGTTTATTTTATTTTATACATGTCTGTGTTGAAAACAAAAAAAATATATTATAAATTAGTCATCTTGCTAAAACTTGAATGATATAAATTCCCCGTTTAAATAAATAAAAAAAAAACTCGTTATAAGTAATCGTATCACTTAAGAACGACTACAAAGATTTGAATCGACTAATTTCAAAGGTGGCGATCTGACTTTTCGTAAATTTTCTGGAAACCTAAAAAAACTGATTATTTGCTCCCTTTTGGTCCTTAAAGTTTCAAAGTTAAACTGTATACATAATTTTATCGCTAAGGAAACTTTTGGAAGAATATTTTTTTTATTTAAATAAGTATCATAGAATACCCGATTTGATGCTAACTTCAAATTTGTTACAAAATAAATAAATAATACGTTGTGATTCAACATATTCTATGTTGCCATACCAAAACCTCATTTTTGAAAAAAAGGACAGATTGCCGAATTGAAATTAGTCGACTCAGTTAGCTAAATATTGGATTAAGGTTCAAAAAAAAAATTTGCTCGGAAAATTATATATTTTGTAGATATAATAAATATGAGATCAGCGAGTTCCCGACAATCAAAATGTGATATCTTTACAGTAACGTCAATACCGCTTCTTTTTCTTCAATTCGTTTATAAACATGAAATCGTTTATCTTATGGAGGCGGATGAATGTAATCGTTTTTCGTATGGAATATTCAATAATTTTTAATTTATAAACGATCTTGATCGTTTAATACAAAAATTATTTTTATACCATAATATACTCATATTTTAGAATATTGGGAAGGATTGTTTATATTTTATTGGAATTGATAACCAAAAACCAATAAGATGCAAGAGTGTCGTAACGTACGACAACGTTGAGTGCCGCAGTCAGTTCCGACTCTTGGAAACGCCTATCTACTGGTGACGTCACTATAATGGCAGCCGCGCGCGTACACTTACAAGACTTGTTTTTATATTTCGTTCAAGAATACGAAGTATTTTTACTGTCCAAAGTGTTATTCTTTTACAGTGTAGTTTTTTAGTATAAAATATCTGACGAACTGGATAAATTGTCAACACGCATGTACAACCTAGTGTTGCCGATCGATTGTGGATTATCGATAGGATATCGATAGTCTATCGATAGTAGTCCGATAGTAGTACTGTCGATATTATAATCGATAGTATCGATTAAATCGATAGTATCAATACTATCGATTGTTCAAAAAGATAAAATACTATTGGAAGAATAAAATACTATTAATACTATCGATAGTATCGTATCTCCCAGTCAGAAAAGTATCGATCTTACCGATAGTATCGATACTATTGAATTTCTAGGAAACGATAGTATCGGTACTATCGATACTATCGTAAATTAGCATACAATTGATAGTTCAAAACAATCGATGGTATCGATACTGTAAATTCTATCGGTACTATTGTTTCCTAGACATTCAATAGTATCGATAGTATTGATTATTTTTTAAATTAGGAAACACGATACTATAGATGGTATCGATAGTATTGCACTTAGCAGATTGTATTATATTCTTCTAAATTATCGATTGAATCGATAGTATCTATAAAATCGATACAATCGATGGTTGTATCGATAGTATAGGCTTTTTTAGATTAAAACCATCGATTGCGGAACTATCGATAGTTTGGCAACACTAGTACAAACGTGATCTGCAACAGAGTGTCTAGGCAAGTGACATTTCGTTAGAATTGAGAGACAAACGTGGTTATTTGACATAAACGTTCGTTTGTGCCTATGTCAAATCTATACGCTTATATTTCTATTCTACTAGCGTTTATGCCACTTATCTTAACCCACAGATAAAAACTACCTAAAAAATGTATAGTCATTGGCTGATTGTATTCTCTCTAAATGTAATGTAAAGTATTTACTTAATTGTGTAGGAGTCATATACTATTTTGTTTCTGTTAATGTTATTTGTGTTTGAATTTTGTTATTTACCTATTGCGATTATTTTATAGATCCTCTCTAACTACTTAAAATTACCCGCTTTTGATTTGTTATGTATTTTTAAGTTATACAATCAATATACACTTGTATAAAAATGCATATTACGTTATAATTAGACGTGTGGAAGTGGGTCTAAATATGATAACAAATTTATTTAGTATATTGCCTTGTATAATAGAGCATACTCATGAAAGCATACAAGTGTGAAAGTATAAATATACATTGCTTTAGCCTATATGATTGAGTTAAGGCGATATATTATGGTCCCTATAAATTTGAAAACATATTTGCCGTAATATTTGTTCTTAATTTTCCTACGCTCTAATACGTTAAAGTTAGGCCAGTATATATTTTGAACATAACCAAATAGAAAATTATGTTTGAGCATTACATTGACATATACTACGCATATATCTTATAATATGCATGTCATCGTCACTACAGCCAGATAGTAGGATGTTTAATCCTATAAAGGTACTAGGATGTATAAAATATGTCTTTAGTCAGTAGACATTTTACCTATTTCACTAGTTCCTCACAATCAGTAAACATCGGACAATCCAAGGACATTTTCCGATGCCTAACTCAATCAATTTGACTGATATACATATTTCCAAGAAAATGTTTTAGTATTAATATTATATACTGTTGTGGCTACATTAATGCCCTACGGCGAAGATTTACGTTGTCCAACCACTTCACTATCAGTTTGATACGGATACTAAGTTCATCTCGCTTTTGCATCAGTGTGCAGTGCAAGTGGAAGCGAGATAATGTTAAAGGACTATATGCAGCAGCCCAGTCCGCCGTAGTAAAACCAAAAATCTTTATCGCGATATCACGAACCTTTGGACTATAATGTGAATCCGCTATTACAATTACACGTGGTCTATGCTGCTGTAATATTCACAAGTAGTAACATCACAACGCGTGTGTGTAATATTCAATTAGGTTGCATTTAAAAGAATGCACTTCATGAGTTTGCTTCTTAAGATACAAATTTATACTTTAAATAATAAATTAGTAACCAAGTTAATTTAACCTATTGAAAAATTATGCATAACTAATTTATTTATAAATATCCTAAGGTACGTCTGGCGTGATCTGGCCCTAATCACTGAATTAAATTACATAGAGCAAGTTTATTATCGACATGACGCCCTTACATTTCCCGATTAATACAAGAATCCATTGAAACATGGAGATGAGGAGGACAGACTTATATAGGGTGACAGTTGTAAATATTCAGTTGTTTACTGAAAATAAAGTTTCAGAATAGCGTAGGCTAGCATAAACTAGAATCTGTAATTAGCTGTTGTAGACTGAGTGAAGTATGCTGAGCATAAGGATATAACAGCGCTACTAGCGCTGTTTTAACAGTTTAATGGAAACATATTTACCTATAAGCGCTTTTACCGCTATTTTTCTGAAATTTTTATAGCATAAGAGACAGGCATGTTCACCCGTAATTAAGGCATATGTAACAGCGCCGAAATATCGGGAAAATGATTCAACTGATATTCGGTACGACTAACCCTAACTCTTGTAAAAAGCTGTGAAAGTTAAAAGGTTTAAAATTTTATACAAGTTGATAAGTAAAAGACTACACATTTATTCTGATCGGCTTGATTCTTTGGCATTACGTAGAGATGTGGCATCGCTCTGCATCTTCTATTGGGTCTATAATGGGTAGTGTTTAAAGGAACTGTTTAAATTAATTCCTGCCGCAGAATTTCATCATCGAGCATCGAGATGATGCGGATGAATTCAAAATTTCATCCACATCATCTCGATTTCTGGAAATCCATAACTGTGCTATTTTCGAGACACTTTTTTCTCCGTACCTGCTCCTCTGTATAACCAATTACCGGCAGAGGTTTTTTTCGAACGGTGCGACTTAGGGAGCTTCAAGAAAAGAGCCTCCTCTTTCTTAAAAGGCCGGCAACGCAACTGCAAGACTTCTGATAGTGTAGTTGTCATGGGAGGTGGTGATCACTTACCATCAGGTGAGCCTCCTGTCCGTTTGCCCCGTTTTCTATAAAAAAATTGAAGGACACGATAGATAACAACACATACAACATTTACAACCAATAAAAATATAATAAAAAGAGAATATTGCTTAACTACATAGTAAACATCAACGAAATTAGTGCAGTAATATTCAAAAAGTATGGTCACCGCGCGGGAGATGAACGTTCAGTGACGAGAGAGATTTGCCGCGACAACAAATCACTGCTTATATCTATGCACGGGTATGCGTATTGCATGCATTTTTTAATTAAATTGGAACATTTTCATATTAATTTTAATTAATTTACCTATTTGCCTAATCACACTACAAATAGATAATGAGTGTGGAACTTGACAAAATCACACAAACAGCAGCTACTTAATCTGAATCGAACCTAATCTAAGTTAAGGAATGCATTTACTGAATAGGTTTTTTAAGCTTTTTTAGCTATTAAGTCAGGTGCTTATGTTCACGCCAGGATAAGGATATTTATAAATTATTTGCTATGGATTTAATTTTATTTGAATTGAAGATTTCTACCTGAAATCAAAATTAATTGGACCCATCTTAATAAGCTACATCGGATATACGTGCGCAGAATATCTTAAATCATATAACACCACGTTGCGATGGAAATATCTGTAGAGTCTGCATTAGGTCGATATGTAGAAAATATGAGCGAATAACAATTTGGACTAAGTACGGTAATATGGTCCGAAAATAAAGTATTACATGGAAAGGTAATTCCGGGAGTTCAGAAAGTCATGTTAATATAAGCATGTTTATAGGTTTTGATGTGTTCTTTACGAATTTAACTTTACCATCTCATTTCTTTGATCCTCGCGCCGCATTATTGGAAAATGAGCGCCTAATGGCAGTTTTACGACAATATCCCCTTTACTATTCCAGGCAAAACTACAGAATGATTTGACTATAACACTTGATATTTTTTTATCCTTCTACTTTACCCTCCAAACCGGAACACGATAGTGACAAGCAATGGCGCTATTGCGGCAGGAATAGGTAATGCGGTGGTACCAGACCCGGGCGAGACAATGCAGAATTCTACCACCTAGTAGCCACGATGGTAGTGACTTGCATAGCCAATCGGTCGCCTTTTACGATATGCCTGCCAGAACGGCAGTTGGTCTATTCTTCAAAAAAATATACACGTGAAAGCAGAACAAGAATCTCAATCTTCATAAAATTTGAATTGTCTTAAGGCAGATTTTAGACGCATTTTCTGTTTTTCGTCGGAATTAAATAAAATTGCATTTAATAAGCGCCGCTAGCAATTTAATTCAATTAAGTTTATTAATAAAATAAGGCCTGTATTGTTGATTGTATATTGTAATCTATATTAATATTATAAATGCGAAAGTTTGGATGTTTGGATGTTACTCAATCACGCAAAAACTACTGAACTATTCACCAAATTTTTTTGGATAAGGTTGCATTATAAAAAAATTGTGCGTAGTGCGGCTAGTTTACTTTTAACGTCAATGTAAAATTAACACCAGTTAAACGACGATATTAGGAAAAAAGGCCAATTATACATTTAAACTAATTAAAATTGCAAAAGTAAGTTATATAGCTGATCCATTCTTAACCATAATCTTCCTAATTTTAACTTAAGGCTAAAATTTTAAAGCCTATTGTCAATTATTTCTTTTGCGCAGACGTATATTAGCGATGTTTCTTATTAAAATGATTCTAATATCCTTTTTACATAGAAGGTATACGGTGTCATTAGTCTAGAAACGTATTTGTCATGTTAAATTATTCCTATAAGAAAGGTAGAGGATAAGAAATAAGGTTACGTGACCTAAAGCCAAATGTTTCTCAAATATGGCGCCGCCTCCGCCCATACATCCTCTGATGCAACAAAATTTTATCATATTGGTTTTTGCTCAATTAACTAACCAAACACAGCCAAAAGTCGTAAAATACACACACCACTGTAAAACTAAAAATAAACTCCAAACAACAGAAATTTGACAGACGAATTATTTATTTTATGAAAGTGAAATCATAAAATGGCGTTGTGTGAATAATGTGCTTTAAGGCGTGGCTTATTGAACTTACGAAGAATATCAATCAAAAAATTTAAATCAATACCGTATACCTTATATCCTTATGTAAATAATGAGGTGTTAAAAAGGGACAGATATGTTTTTGTTACTGTGGTACATATTTGCGACATATCTGTATAACTGAAAAGAATATATGCAATTTAACGCTTATCCTCTACCTTTCTTATATCAATATGTTAAATAGCCGGGTTTCAGTGTCACAGGGAACAAACAGCCTTTAACGGGATTTCTAGCCCAAATGTAAAAAGTGAAGCAAGATGGACAACCAAAGTTTACTCTGGCTGTATACTCTGCTTCCGCCGATGTCACTATTGTATTAGGACCCTATGTGGCTATCATCAGGTATTGTCAGTAATAAAAAAATGTACATTGCTCTAATATAATATTAATAACATCATCCTTGACAAAATATTGATCTAATTACAAATAATATTTATTATCTGTGACCCTAACAAAGTACCATACATACTATATGAAAAGTTTGTTCCATCACGCAGGACTGGTAAAAAAAAAACTTATTTGCCGACAAAACCTATCATATATTTAGAAAAGACCCAAAGCTAGTCCAGTAAAAATTATATTTGTAAGGTAGGGTAATTTTTCTTATTGATTTGTTGATATGTGTAATGTTTGAATGCTTAGGCAATGTCTCGTTAATATTATTAACTAAGGTTCTAACATTATATTTAACCTTACTACAAAGGGCTTGTATGATACGGCGTTGTATAATGGTATACCTAAGATGTAAATTGTTTTTTAATTTGTAAATACTAATCAGCGTTGAAGCTTAAAAATCATAAGTGTTCTGACTGGATTGTTTAGTCCCTGATGTTTTGGTAATGATCTTCCAACATGGATATAGTTAGTGATATTTGATATGTGAAGACATTTTTTTTTTCAAAAGTTGATTCCGTTTTTCCTTCGAGAAATTGAAAAACTGGAATACATCTGATGATACTCTCCATTATTTTGCGAAACATGCAATAAACGGTTATTGCATTGATTAATAGATTTTAAACTACGATTTTCATTAAACGCCTCTAGTTGGCAATGCACCTGTATCAACTTCGGTGTCAATGTTATTACAAAGATGACATTAATCTTGAACCTTAAAATAGGCAAATGTCTGGCTTTTCTGGTAGTAGTAATAGCCATCTTGTAGATTTAGGCGTTATTTTGCGGGATTCCACAATTCAAAGAAGAAATTCCATAATTCAAAGAAGAAAATCCATAATTCAAAGACAAAATTCCATAATTCAAAGACGAAATTCCAAAATTCAAATCAAAATTCCGTAATACAAAGACGAAATTCCATAATTCAAAGACAAAATTCCATAATTAAAAGACGAAATTCCATAATTCGAAGATGAAACTTCATAATTCAACGACGAAATTAAGCTAATTAATTTGTAACTTTCCGCAAAATGTTATACGTGACTTCAGCAATGTCGCTTAAACAAAAAGTAGTGGAAGAATCGGAACGAGCTTACCAAAGGTTTGGAAATTATAGGAGATCTCACCAGCATATCTACGTGCGTCCACCACGCTTTACCCTACGTTAGTAGTAAAAGTATAAACAAATTGTTTATGCACTCGACGCACGTCTCATTGCGTGATATGCGTAGCACCTGATTTCTCTTACAAGGGTGGATCCAGACTTCGTGTCAGGGCGGGGATCACATATTTGAGGTTCAGTTAAGATTCTCTAATTCTTATTTGTTTGCAATAATAAGTTCATACCTAGACCCCTGCCTACGGGGAGGGTCATGCCCCTCCCGTATCCGCCTTTGATCTCGCAAAATAACGCCTGATTTCGTTTTTGAATTGTGAAATCTCACAAAATCCTGAATCTATAAGATGGATATTACTACTAGCAAAAAGTCATCTGGTCCATTGACTGACTTAAGGTTCAAGCCAATTAAAGCATGAAGTTATGCTAATAAGGCCGTTTATTTATCTCAGTAATATTATGTATGGATTTTCGTATGTGTGCAAATATGTTTGTTTGCTACTTGTTCATGCTGAAACGGCTGATATTTGTTTTACATAAACAGATAGAATACATACATCCAGACTAAACACATAGCTGCTTTTTGTCTCAAAAATGCTCTTGCCTCGTGTGATCCACAAAAAAATCATAGTATTTTGTCACATTGAGAAAATTGCAATTCAAATATTAAATCTATCGCATTAATACGCAAAACACATAGCCTCCTTAATAATAATACTAATGCGAAGTGTATTCTTAATGTTTAAGTCGTGTGTAAAATTTTATCTTGTTAACTAAATTAATAATTATAGTTATCTAAATTTAAAAAGGAATTATCAACTTTTGAAAAGAACCTCGTCATACCAATTTGTAATAAGTTCCTTGCGTCGTCTTCGGCGGCTGTTTTGCATTATTGTAAATTATAGGAAAAATCCAAATATGTCAAATAAAAGATTGTGGTTGCTATGATTCTGTAATTGTTTTTTTGAAAATATTTGTCGTTAGAATGCCAATAGAAGATTTTACTGCCGTTTTTCATATTTTTCCTAATTATTGATCCATAGAACCTATACACTATCATGAAGTTATTGTATTTAATTGTTGTCGAGTTCCTGTCGAGCAAATCGAAAACGTTATATTGTGCTTGAGTTACAGAAACGAAGTACGCTTTGTTATTACTTATTATTATGGACAAGTATAAAACACACGAGTGAATAGATAACTGCTTAATATGGTTTTTTTCACACTTAATGTATCTAATTAAAATCATAATTTTATGGAGCGGTGACATTATATTAATTAGCCTTCTAAAATATTCAGCAACCAGTCAACCCGTTCATTATATATTACATTACATACATATAACTATATGGTAAATCATCTACAACTATTTGCAATAAAATGTTATGAAATGCTTTGTTTATAAGACAGTCAATAGAGCAAAGACAACTTAATTCAGACTACAGAGGTCCGATTCTCTTAACAAAACTTCGATCGAGTCGTTAGCGATTATGGCTCTTAGGCATTATGCCGCGTCGTAGCATGAGTCATGACGCAACATTGTATTGTGTTTATAGGCACTTCGACTCGCTTGTCGTTTTGTTATGTCAATTGGGGGAACAATACGCGACGTGATTCCAATACTGTTAGTTTATTGATAAATCTACACATATTTCTTTATCAATTGGACGTAGTTAAACGAAAAGGATCCAATCCACAATATGGTCAAAAATGAGTTAAGTGCACCAAAGTGATGCTAAACATCAATACTATTGACCAGTAAAAAACATCTAAGCAAAAATAGCTCTTTATTTCTTTATTCAACGTCAGAGCTAGTCCCCATGTATGGCACGTTAAAAAAAATATCCATATTCAAACCTCAATATTTCTAAAGTGATTTTGTGTGGATTGGGTCCTTTCCGTGTAGCTACGTCCAATTATGGGGGCTAACTTTTGTCAGGACTATATAGAAATAGAATATAAAAATGTATTTACATACAGTATGCTTCTACGCCGAAAAAAGATCTTAAAATATTTGTTTATCGAATTACATTACGTTATTAAAAACGTAACTATATATTTAATTCGTTAGTATTATATGCGTTTTGAAAAATATGCGTGGGGTTGATCTGGTTCATGCTGTTCTTTTTCACCGCCCCAAAACTTAACCCCTCGTATTAAAAAACAATACTTATTTATATTATTTCCACAACATCATCATTATAACTTAACCACTGAGAAATGTGTTCTTATAATTACATATTATGTAAACGTAAAGCCGAGTCTCCACCGAACAAAACGAAATTGCCAACTTTTGTGTTGTCAACGCGTGTTGGTGACAGAAGTTTCGCTAGTTTCCTTGAGTTGGCAACAAAAATTGTAAACAGACGTAGGAAACCGTGTCTCCATTTTTGGCGGTAAACAACAAAAGAATACACTTGATGCAGATGTTAATTAGCTCTGTGGAGACGCTTAGTTGGCAACAAAAAGAAACAATCGTGTCCGATGCGTGAACGAACGCATCAATCGAGTTATTAGTTGATTTATATTGCATACAAACCGTGCTATGGAACTCAATTGATGAAAGCTATAAAAATAAAAATATAAAAAAGGATGCACAGAAAGCTATCGGTGATGCGAACGAAAATTACGTAACGAAGGAAAATTAAAATTTTCTTTCATACGATGAAAGTTTTCGATTCGTCTATCAATAATGCAACCTGCTAATAATCATCATCATCTCTTCTCAAAGCATTTAATAGTTCAATCCCTCCAAGTTCTTTTCTTCCTTTCAAGCTTGGTCGTATCCAATACATATGCTTCTTTTTATATCATAAGATAGTAAACAAGCAGATGATTCTCCTGATGGAAAGAGTCAACCATCGCCTATAGACACCAAAGATGTTAATGGTGCGTTGCTATCTTGTAGCAATCTAATGCCACATGCATAAGTTTACCGGCTACCTTTACCCTACAAACCGTTACATGACAGTGACAAACACTGACGCTATTGCGGCAGGAATAGGTAAGGCGGTGGTACCAGACCCAGGCGAGACAATGCAGAACTTAGCCACCTACTAGTAAAAAGAAGTGCTCCCGTTTCTTTTTGCATAAAATAATACCTAATTACTGCGGCCGCCTGCATAATGTCATCGTCCGCGTCTTTCGGATACATTTTACCGTGAAGACAGCTGATTGTCAATTAAAATGTTTTTCAAATTGTTGACAACTCGATGAAGACAATGAAAACAATAGTTGACGATTCTCTGATGAGTTGCAAACAGTTACAAACACTGAAATTGCCAACAATTTTGGTGGAGACGTGCCTTTACATGCGCATAGTACTACTTCAACCCAGTCGAGTGCAAACAATGTTAATTGAAAATAAACAAAATGACGTAAATCTCAAACACGTTTCACTAATAGGCGATGCAGATTTTGATTGTGTAAACACACTCCTTTCCGAGTTCCGCACCATAATTACATCGTAATTTATTTTTAAACCAATTAACGCATTCTCGTAGCGGCCTCAATTTATTTTAAAATTACTATAAAAATAGCAGTCATATTTATTGTTCAATTAGTTCTACAAATGTTTTCAAATTTCATTGCGGCGAATTCTAAATGAACCACCTTGATATAAGCTACATAAATCCTGCGCAGAAGTCAATTTTCTCAAATTGAAAGAAGAATATAGATGTCGCTCTATGCGATATACGAACAGCAGTAGTCAAATGTTAGCTTTAGACGCGACCCTGAAGTAACTTTATATTTAATATGGCTACCTTACCTAAATGCTGGTATAATGTATCGTGTAATCTTGATATTTTTAACATCCACCTATATATAATTACTGTTCGTGTAACTCTTGTTACACGCTACAGTAACAAGCATAGAGAAGCATATTATTTTCTTGATATGAACTTACAGCGTATGGATAACCTCATCTTTAATTCTCTATACGTGTAATATATAGTTGCTTTGTCTGCGCAGATTTATTTTGTCGATTTGTCTTATTAAATGGTATTATTAACTATACATAAATATATATTTAATCGCTGCTCATATCAAAATATAGATATAATATTTATTTTGATCCTTGTAAAATATGTAAATATACGCAAAAGATGGATTTGTTGTTTATATTTTTGCATTTTGGAGGTTATGTTAGAGGTCTCTGGGTTATTTTTTCAAGCGCTAGAATGGAGTGAAAATTGCTCGAGAGTTGAAAATTTAAATTAACCAAGGTATTCAGTGAATACTTGTTGGTAATGAATAAATTCGAAGTAAGCATTACATTTGTGTATCAATGATGGACATAGCAGTGTTTGATCACACCCAATAATATAATGTTTAATGGTGGGACTGATAGCATTTGTGATTTTTTCCGATTAAATAAATAATTTTAAAGTCGATTGTTACGTCGAATAGACGGTATACGGAAATGGCAATTAACAGTATACTGAGTGTTAAAGAAATAGCATAGGGGTAGGTTCAGTCAGTGGCGTAGCAAGGCGAAGGCCCACTTCGCCCGGTTCAGTATCCATATAGGAACTCAGGAAAAATAATAAATAAAATAAATATATATTGCAAGATCAACCTAATTTTGTTGCTGCTAACTTAAAATACCAATCGTTTATCATTAAAATTGCTATTGAAATAGCAGGTGCAAGGTGTGCGCCCCTAACGTTTCGTTATTCCAATTTTTTAAAAGGTTTAATTTTTTACGGGTCCCTATAGCGATACTGAACTCAGCCTGAAGCTATAGACACGCAATTTCTTTAACATCTGTATTTGACGTTTCATTTTATTGGAAAATCAAAAGGAGTAAGGAATAACTGTATCTGCACTGACATCTGTTTAGTAGAGATTATATAAAGTCATTCCATAATAGGTGAGAATATTTTAACTCAGCATTCGGTACGTCTAATCAAAGATATCCAGCTAAACACAGATGTCATTCAATGGTGTAAAACTTTTTGATTTGTACGAATAAAATTTCATACAAATCAAAAAGTTTTTAACCCTTGAATGACGTTTGTTTTTAACTGGATATCTTTGGTTAGACGTACCGAATGCTATGTAAAATATTTTCACCTACTATGGAATTGCCTTATGTACGCTATGATCTTGCTTGTTGCTAGAATGTGTAGTTACCTGCTAAAATTACTATGTACACACGCAATATTAACTTTCTTCGTCAGTATTTACTTTAAGGAATCTACTTATTTATGTGTTCAAACATAGTATAATATAATACTCATAGTAAGAGATTTCAAATGGATTAGAAATGAAATTGACAGACGCCCTTTTTAAATTAATATTAATTACGGTTCTGAATAAACTCGGTCGCATATATATCTCATGATCATAGATCGGAATAGGTAGTGCAATATGCCGGGATTGAGTGACATTATCTTAATATCGATACCCCATTGAATTCCACTTATAACGGCATGGTTTTAATTATATTTTTTCGAAGTTCTGAATCATAACTTTGTTCCGGTGTCTAGGTTTTTTCTCAGAACATTTTTATTTGTTTCATTGTTGTTTTTTAATTAGCATACATTTGATCAATGGCCGTAGCAAAATAAAAATAAATGATACAAAAATGTAAAAGAACTTCCTACTAAAATATTTTTCATTAAGTAGATTTTAATCTCACAACATTTTTAATTTGTTTCATTGTTATCTTTTAATTGTATAGATTTAATCAATGGCCGTAGGGAAATAAAAATAATATAAAAATGCAAAAAAAACTTCCTACTAAAATCTTTTTCATTAAGTAAATACTCAGTTATTAAAAAAATATCGTCCCTTTTAAAAGAATATCACTAGTTTTGTTTTGGCATGTATGTCATAAGTAGTGTGTCTGTGGGATTCAGTGGCATATTCATACGAAAATATTGTCAATCACGGCAAATTGAACTACCTACCTATTCAGATATGTGCTTATTATACATACAGTCAAACGGGGTGAATAGGAATGCAGGGGTGAAAAGGGACGAAACCTAAAACCATACACAGTTCACCCCTCCATCCCTATTCACCCCGTTTGAGGTACCTACTAAACCTATCTATCTGCCAGTCGAATAACATAACAAACGATTCAAAATAGAGGACGTTTGTAGTTGGCAAAAAAGTAGTTTTTTTTTAACGACTCTTGCGTTTTTTTTCTCATATAACCCAGATACGTCTATACATGCAATCGGACTGAACCTTGATCTAAACGAATTTTATATAAAAAATACAAAAACATGAAATGCTTAAAATATGAATGTTTTTTGAGTTGAATAATTGTAATTACTAATTAAGTTATAAGAGTGATCAATAAGGCTTAGAAAATCTTTGGCAATGTGTAAATGTGTAATAAATTATTACCTCGTAAGTAATTGTAACATTTTCTGATCCAGATGTTACTTCATTTCAAGATGATATTCAATTCAGATTACCTTTGTTTTAAAAAGTTGTAGTATAACTGGAGCTCGTGTTAATTTTATTCAGAAAATGAAACAATTTCTTATAAGAAACGATATATTAATTATTATTTTAAATATTATTTATATTTATATTCTTTTATCTTAACTTCACTATCTACATTTTTACTCTGTACCAATTGTTTTCTTGAATTTAAATTTTAACGTAAGAGGCAACATACACATTTTAATGTGTTATTATTTACATATTTTTTAAATTTTATTTAAGCATACCTGTAATTTTATTTGTAGATAAAAAACAGAGTAAAAATTTAGTAATGTTTCACTGTAAACATTTGTTCATATAAACAATACTATAACCAACTGCTATTTACAGTTATGTACTTTTTCACTGTTTCCGTTTTCTTAATAAAAATGTTGAAAGTATACATATTCTGTTTTTATTTGATTTTTTGGTGCGGATGATCCCGGACTCCTTTGAAGAATATGTGCAGGGGTGTAGCTACCGCTGTTAGCAAAGATGTTATCCACAATGTCAAACTCCAATCTCGCTTAAAAATTATCTATTGGCTTCGATGGACAAGAACGGCCATTACACTTGTCGATATTGTCTATAGAGATTGTAATTCTACAAAAACTAAAATCATCTATCGTCTTCAGCTATATAATAGATAGTAATTATAGATGATTTAATAAATAAATCAATTTGCTTAAAACGGGCAAGAAGTGTATAAATTTGAATTATTTAGCTAGCTTTATTTCTAGGAGAAAGGAATAGATAATTTATGATTAATAAATGTTTCTATTAATTTAATGCAAAGTTGCTTGGATTGTATGTGAGAAAATTTTACCCATCATTTGAGCCCCCCAACTAATTTTGATACAGAGAAATGTCGAAAATCAACGCCTTAATGATTCCTATCGCATTAGCGCATGGAACTAATATAATTCATCCGAGCATTGTCGTCAGTGTCAACTGTGTTCCAATTTGGAGGATGAAGGGAATGTCACTTTCAACGGTACGGCATCCGGTAAGTTAATATGTCATCGCATATTCGCCATACCGATGGCAACGCATTTAATGTCTGCTATAAGTCAGTAATTCGCAACGGTGAACTTTCGGTGCTAGAGATAACTAGTCTACGCAGATGTTACTTAAAGGCATTAAATTTGACGTACTTAATCTAGCGAAAGAAAAAGACATAAGGTTGGACCATAGAACAATATATTCCTAACGGAGGGTTGGACCCACTACAAGTGTAAATTGGTAGGGTAGGCGGCCATCCGCGCTTAGGACGCTTCCCCCTATAAGCCGTTCTGTCAGGCTGGCTGTAACAAAACGATTGGGCGTGCGAGTTACTAACATCATGGCCACATATTGCAATAGGTCTGCGTCGTTTCGCCAGGGCCTGGTACTACCATTTAACGTATTCCTGTGGTAATAGCATTTGTGGTTGTCACTGTCGTGTTCTGGTTTGGAGGGTCAGGTAACCGATAAAGTTATGCATGTGACATTACAGTCCCGCCACATTGATATAGTCCGGGAGCCAGCAACAGATTTTCATGACCAAGTTCCTCTCAAGCGTTAATTAGTAAAATGCATCAGAGTATAGTATTTATGAAGTCTCGTGAACGTCAGGTGGCACTCGGTTGGGAGGATGAGCATTTTTCAGGACGAAGAAAAAAAAATACATTCACTGATTTCCTCTCAGCTGAAATTTTGTCAAATTGTAGCTCATCTAATATCTCAACGAAAAAAAATAATCAGCTGGTTACAACATAGTGTATTGTACGTCAGCTGGTGTCTCCAACATGAAAAAAAAATTATTTTCAGTGATTTCCTCTCAAACAAAAATTTGCCTGATGATAGCTTATATGTAACTGTGGATAAATATATAGGTCAGCTGGCTGTAACTTGGTGGAAAAACCGTCAGCTGATACTTTGAAAGTTATTACATAGGAGTTAGGCAAGAGCATCTACTGTCAATTTAAATGCATCAGCTGACTAGCTTTTCCTCGACTTATTGCTAGCTGATTTTTTTTATTTATCGCATCAGTATATTATTAATCAGCTCACAAATTTTCATCTGGGAGGAAATGACGTATCTTTAATTATTCGACATAGCGCTACTTCAATATGAGAGTTGAGTTGAAATAAATATTCCGTATCAATGTTTTTGAAACGAATAAGTATGTAATCAACATTAGTCATGAGTGAGAACGCTGCAGCCGGCATTGATGTTCTACCGTGTTCATGGACTGTTTTTTTTTGAAGAGTTGCGACCAAGGAACTTATATACTATAACTGGAATTGTTACAAAGCAATATTTGAAAAATAAAAATGTACTTTATTTCGTTACTCATAAAGTTGACATTTGTTTCTTACTTAACAGAGGGGAAAAACGTTCTGAGCAAGACAACGACATGAGTGGATGTTGTCCCTTTCTTGCAATTGCCAGTATAAATAAAACTATCTAGATGGTAGATTTTTCCATATTCAGTAATCATTAAATACTTTTTATTCATACACGTTGATAAATAAATTAGCATAAAATGTATTGTAAATAACACAGTCAGTTCTAAAATGTGCTTATTTTAATTATTACGTAATTACTTATGCAATGCAAAAACTGTTTCTCAAATTAGTAGAATTACTTAGTAGTAATTTGCAAACTACGCATGGCCGCACTTATATATGGCGATTGGCGCTTTATTTAGTAGAAAGAGACACACTCCACTCATGTCATGGTACTCTTCGGAACGATTTTGAAGCGCGTGTAAGCATTCCGGGTAGAATATAACTTCCTTGGTTGCGACAGACTGTGATGACGTTTGCTCGTCTATTCTAGGGATAGGAAAGTCGACTCTGACTTTAGTCAAAAATCGACTTTTATCTGAAAATAATCGACTTTTCAGAATCGAGTTGAGCCTGTCTTGAATCGATTAGAATCGACTTTTACTCGATGATTTTTTTTCGACTTTTTTACATAATTTTTACTTAATTTAGATAAAGCTATTCTTTTGTTTATCTATTATCCACAGATAAATATTAATGCTCTTCTCTTCGGAAATTAATAATTATTAATAATTGAATATTTGATCGTTAGCGAGTTTCTTGAATCAAGAAATTGTTGATTGACTAAAGTATTTTTTTCTTAGTGTAACATGTTAAAAACTCAAAAAGTATGTACGATCATAATTTAATAAAATATAAATATATCTAACAATTTATACAATAATTATAATAACGATAATAATTAAAGATACGTCATTTCCTCCCAGATGAAAATTTGTGAGCTGATTGTTAATATACTGATGCGATAAATAAAAAAAATCAGCTAGCAATAAGTCGAGGAAAAGCTAGTCAGCTGATGCCTTTAAATTGACAGTAGATGCTCCTGCCTAACTCCTATGTAATAACTTTCAAAGTATCAGCTGACGGTTTTTCCACCAAGATACAGCCAGCTGACCTATATATTTATCCACAGTTACATATAAGCTATCATCAGGTAAATTTTGGTTTGAGAGGAAATCACTAAAAATAAAAAAAATTTTTCATGTTCGAGACACCAGCTGACGTACAATACACTATGTTGTAACCAGCTGATTATTTTTTTTCGTTGAGATATTAGATGAGCTACAATTAGACAAAACTTCATCTGAGAGGAAATCAGTGAATGTATTTTTTTTTCTTCATGTGTGGGAGGCTACACCCACTCATCCCCTCAACCGAGCACCAGCTGACTTTCAAGACGCTTTATACTATACTCTGATGCGTCTCACGAATTATCTCTTGAGAGGAAATAATTAACCAAATTTGCACCTAGCTCCCGGACCAATAGCAACGCACCATTAACAACTTTAGTGTCCAAAGGTGACGGTAGCCGGTAAACTTATGTAAGAACCCGTCTGAATAAAATCACACCATTAACATTTTCAGGCGATGGTTCTCTGCATCAGGATAGCTATATCTGCTTGCTATTTTATGATATAAAAAAACTGATGTCGCAGGTTCAATCCCAGCCAGTGTTAAAAAATTATCTTTGTGTGAAATAAATAATAAATATTATATAAAAATCAAATGCTGTTCGTTAGTCTCGCTGAAACTCGAGAACGGCTGGACCGATTTGGCTAATTTTGATTTTAAAATATTCCTGGAGGTTCAGGTTAGGTTTAAAAGGTGAAAAAAATGTAGAAAAGAAAAATGGAAAAATAGACACAAAGTTGGCGTTTGTTCACGTTTGCCAGGTCAGCTTGTATGTCACTCGAGACAGTCAAGTGTTAGTCAAAATCCTGATGCCACCTACTCTCCCACTTATCTTCAAGATACTGCCCTAAGCAGAGGTTCGATTTCACAGGAGACACCCTTAGGAAGGTCTCTTAGCCCATTTAAACTCTAACTGAGCACTCTGTTTGCCCAAAAAGCCGGATTTCGCAGTAAAGGCCATTTGAAACAACTGCTTTAGTTCATTGTAAAAAAACCGCACTCCAAACCTAAGACCAGAATATGCGTGACTATAAGTTTAAAAAGACAATAGGTATTATGAACTAATGTGGAGAGTGAATTCGGACTTCTACACTTGTCTGGTCTGCTGACGTTATCATTGTAATATTACCTTCCAGCCGACAAACATTTGAATCACATTGCATCTGAATGTATCAAGTTCAGTTCACTGGTGACGTCGGATGATGGTACCTTTTTTAAAATAAAAAACAAAATAGTATTATGAATTTTATTAAGTATTTGTCTTGTGACAAGTTATACAATATTGTATTAATTAATTAAATAAAGCAAGTTAGATATAAATGCCATAGAAGAATACTAATAAGTGAAAATAAAAGTTAACATTAATAAGGGAATAAATTATCCTTTAAGACTTGACATCCCAGCTCTCATAATTTCATCAACAAGCAGAAGGTTGCTAGCTATAACAGAGCAGGAATTAAGGATTTGTTTCTTAACAATGTAGTTATCGTAAATACCTAAATCAACAGGTTTTATTGCTTCCCCGGTGCTCAAGTCCAAACCGATAGGATCAGGACTTAACCGAGATTCTTCCTGAAGTTTAACAATAGTGTCTTGGGAATCGTAGCCTGAATTAACAGCCAATGTCTTTGGCACTACTAATAAAGCCTCAGCATATGCCTGTATACCCAAGCGAGCTTTTCCCTTGACCGTGTCTTTGAATTTCAACAGCTCCATGTTTGCTTTAATTTCAAAAGCTCCAGCACCTGGTACAATACATTTATCTTCAATAGCATTGTTAATAGCGCGAAGGCCATCGCGAACCGCGTCTTTTATTTGAGTTAATGTATGTTTAGTGGGGCCCTTAATAAGGATAGTAACAGATAAAGGATTTTTGCATTCTTCCACAAAAGTATACTTTTCTTCGCCAAGGATATGCTCATATACAAGACCGGCGAACCCAAGACAATCTTCTGTGATACCATCCACTGAATTCATCGCAGTGCCTCCACACGCTAATGCCAATCGTTCCATATTACGTCTTTTAGCTCTACGAAGAGCAATTATGCCTTCTTTGGCAAATGCATCAAGCGACAGGGGATCAATACCTTTTTGATTTATTACAACAAACGTTTTGTTCGTGCCATCGCATACTTTTTTCTTCAAGGCGATAATCTGTAAATAAAAAATAAACGCATAATTTGTTTCAATATCATTAGTGATATTAAAATGAATATATTTTAGTTTAATTTCTAATATTTGTTATTTAAAAAGCGGTTCTCTGCGATTTGTTCGCGTGACCTACACTAGCTACATACATTACATTTCACTCAAATGGGTAAAAAATTAGACCCGTGACTGTCACTCAGTGGTATGTTACTAAAATAATCCTTAAAATCAGTATAGTGATTTTTGAGTTTATCCATTATCAACAAACAATTCTTACCTCGTTATAATAATGTGTACAGATATATAGACTACTAGCTGTTGCCTGCGACTTCGTCCGCGCGAATTTCGTTTACTCCGCACAGCTCCTCCCCCGTAGGTGATAGCATAATAATATGTAGCCTATATGTTGACCCGACCTTTTAGTAATATTCATCCAAAATTTGAAGTAAATCCAGACAACAAATAAAAGACAAACAGAAAAAAATTCTAAAAACTATTTTTTTGGCTTCGATATTGATTGTAGATCACGCTCCAAGGTATTCTTTTATAAAAATATTCAATGACCAGTTTTGACTTTTCTATGATTTTATTATACGTATAGATAGTATTATAACACTACTTCGACTATAGATGTAGAAATATTTATAGGCATTTCCCACATAGGTTTCGAGCTCAAGACAAAACTGGGATGAAATGTAGCTTATTTCACTCCAGAATAATATATGATTATGTAGCTACAGCTTTCTCCTGGTAAAAGAATTTAAAATCCGTTCAGTAGTTCCAGAGATTACTTACTAAAAATAAACTTACAAACGTTACGTGCTTATAATAATATATACTATTTAGATTAACTACGTAATTATTTTTCTATCAAGCGGGCAGAATTGCTATTTTGTGGTATAAAATAGTTTGACTTTCTAAAAAACTTCTTTAGAACTCAGAAGAATCAGGAGACCTCTGATCGAAAGAGTCAACCATGGCCTATAGACACCAAAGGTGTTAATGGTGCATTGCTATGTTGTGGCGAGGTATAATGCCACATGCATAAGTTTACTGGCTACCTTCCTCTCCAAACTGGAACACCACAGTGACAAGCACTGACGCTATTGCGGCAGGAATAGGTAATGCGGTGGTACCAGACTCGGGCGAGAAAATGCAGAACTCTATCACCTAGTAGCCACGATGGTAGTGACACGTATAGCCAATCGGTCGCCTTTTACGACCTGCCTGGCAGAACAGCAGTTGGCCTGCCGGGACCAACATAGGGAAAAACTGGTTGGTTGTCAAAATTGACAATATTCTTGTTATTGTAACACAAAGCAAATTTTCAAGTACTACCCTCAATTTTTGTGTACAAATAATATTGTGTATCCATGTTTATGACACTAAAAGTTATCGTTATTATCTTCATGACAGCTGTACGGTAAACAGGAGTAGCATGAGAATTCAAATTTATTCTTAGCATGTTGCTGGTGTTACCCAAGGAAGAACAGCAATATCTCTTACACAAACATTAAAAAACAAAATTGAAATTTCTAAAAAAAATATCAATATTGAAATGGTAAAAAAATAACCGCAATTCTTAGACAAGGATGTAAAAAGCCATTGTTTTTACTAGCTAGCACTGTGAAAGTTTTTTAAATCATAGGATAGCAAGCAGATGACTATTCTGATGAAAAAAGACAAATCATCACCTATTAAAACCAAAAAATGTTAACAGTGTAATGCATTGGCGTACCCAGGTTCTGGGCCAGGAGGGGCAACCATAACATTTTAAGACTATATTTTTATCTAAAACAGTAGATAGCTAGAGAGGTAAACAAATTCCAGGGTGGGGCAGCTGCTCCTACCTGCCCCGCTTCAGTAAGCCCATGATGTGATGCTATCCATATGATATATATATGATATATATAATGCTATCAACCTAAGTTTACCAGCCATCCTATCACATCAAGATAGGCTAAAACAGTGATAACAAACCTAGCCAAGGCTTTGCAGAAATTTTACACCTAGTAGTTATTATAGTTGCAATATAAGTAAAGCAGATCTATCTGTCTAAAGCAGTACTCTGTAAAGCAGTCTAAAGCAGGTCTATTCTGTAAAAGAGGCCTGGACCAGCATGGGAAAAGTCTCTAATATACAACCACCCGACTTTAAAATATGTTGGAACCTCAGTGTTGAGAATGTGACATATTGTGCTGACTTCCTGATTCTAAGGGTACATGTATACATATGTTCATTGTTATTTTTCCTTACCTTCTTCACTCTTTGATCAATGAATTCCCTTTCAGCAGCAACAAGTTTTTCCCTGTCTTCAGCCGATTTGTAGAAGAATCCTGAATTAACTTCTGTTTTTTCATATTCTAAGGACACATTGCATGTAAGTATGTAAGCATTCTCAACCCGTTTTGGCATATCAGGGTGACGAGCTCCATGATCCATTACCAAGCCTGAGGAAATTAAGATCAAATGAATAAAAAATTGCAAATGTAAAGACACAATTTTGTACTTACATTTAATAAATTATTAAATACAGAGTAAATATTATTAGCATGAAAAGGTATTCAGCAGAATTAGTAATATGATTGAGTTTTAATTGCAGTAATTGTTACAGTTAGAACTCGATCTATGAAGTAAGAAGTCTGAAAAAAACAATCTAATTTGGTCAAGAAACAATGTGCCTCGATGGCAATGCTCCTGTACACACAGTATTTCAATGCTCAATGGTTGCAGTCACCAAACTGTATAAATTGCAGTTTAAATTGTTAGTGCATCCACCCTATTCCCCAGATCTGGCTCAGTGCAACTTCAACTTTAAAGCAATAGTTCCTAAATTTAAAGCAATAGTTATGTGGCCAAACATTTTCATCAAATGATATGTCATTTTTGCTGTGCATGAGTAGTTTGAGGGGTTGGCATTGATGTAGAAGTACACTACATTGAGAATTCCATCATCGGACATCGCTTCAAAATTTGAAATTCCAACCTTACCATCTTAATGTCTGGAAATCTACAACTGTGCATTTTTTTTTTGCCTCGAAATACTCTGTTGTGGAATCAATTACTGGCAGGGGTGTTTCCAAATGGATATGACTTGGGGGCCTTCAAGAAAAGAACTTATTCTTAAAAGGCCGGCAACTCAACCGGAATACCAGAGGTCTTGCAGATGTCCATGGGCGGCGGTGATCACTTACCATCAGGTGCACCTCCTGCTCGTTTGCCCCCTCTTATATATAAATATATATATATTTTAAATCGATTATTAAAGTTTTTTCTTTGTCATTTTGGCAATTAGCCCTCGTATGAATGTGTGAAAAATTTGTCATAATTTCACAACAAATAAATACACTTTGTAAAGAAAACCCTGTAGGATCACAAAGAGGTATATGTGTAGGTCAAAGACATTATTGAAAAAATAATAAATTCTTTTTATTAATATAAAAAAAAATTAGTGCCTTTTTTTTAGTACTACATTTAAGGAACTTCCCCTTAACGCAAGTAAATTGAAAATTTATCCACCAATATTCACAAAATAATTAGACATATATAATTGTATTATGCTACCAAATAATGCATTTGACGATCGGATAGGGTTTTTTACACACTGTATAGAACACAAAACAATTACATTTGTAGTATCACCTTTAATAAGTGTTGTTTCTGTAGCAGTTTTATGCTTCATTTCCATGAGTTCTACCATATGCAAATCAACGGGTTTATTTGGAGTGCGAATTGCAAGTACAGCGTCAACACAAGCATCTGTCAATAATTCAGCAAGTTTGGCATGTACCTGAAATACATATAAGAGCATTATTGGCATGATTTTTGAATGACATCTTTGCACTGAGTTTTGAATGACATCTTTGTTCTTATATATCATGGAATCAACTGTTGGCAGCTTAGAGACAACCTAAAAAAGAGATTTCTCATTCTTAAAAGACTAGCAATGCAACACTTGCATTACGTAATTGGACATACTAGAACTCGAGTGACGTACATGTTAAAGGCAGTAATGATTACTTAGAATCAAGGGAACCTTTTATTTACTTGTCACCTCCTCTAAGAAAACTCTGTTCCATATTTTATTCAAGTTCATTATGCCATTATAACATTATTATGTAAAAGCATTTGATTATCTTCACAAACTTTTGAATTTATAATCAATGGGATTGTGTTTGTAGCTTTGATTTATATATAAGTAGCAGACAGGGGTCATATACACCTCAGTTCTTGTGGTATAACAATATAATTTTGTAGCATATTCAGCAGAATGCTGTTACAAAAAAAAAGCAGTTATGAATATAACAAAAAATATTGAATAGTCCATTGCATGATCAGATTTCTACACATCCTCAGTATCCATAACTTTTTTTTTAATAAAAAGCCTGTGCGCTAAGTCGTAACTTTAAGACTTTTTGTGTATAGTGTATACACAGTCTAAAATACGACTCATGCTTGCTTTTGCAAAGTTTTGATGATTTTTCTTCGAACTTTGCAAAAGTGCTGATCAAATATCATCTTTTTTTTATATCATAGGATAGCAAACAAGCAGATGGGTCTCCTGATGGAAAGAGTCAACCATCACCTATAGACACCAAAGATGTGAATAGTGTGTTGCTATTTTGTGGCGAGGTCTAATGCCACGAGCATAAGTTTTCCGGCTACCTTACCCTCCAAACTGGAACACGACAGCAACAAGCACTGACGCTAATGCGGCAGGAATATGTAAGGCGGTAGTACCAGACCCGGGCGAGCCTATGCAGAAATCTACCATCATTTAATTCTGATCAGTGCTTTTGCTGTAAGTTCGAACTTGCACATTTTCAATATTAATTAGATTACTTACTTTAGTTTTTAATGATGTTCTTGCAACATCAAGCAAGCTTTCTCTTTTTATTTCAATAGGGATCTTGAGAGATTCCAACACTTCTAAGGCCTTATTACGAGCTACATCAAAACCTTCAGTTATAATCCTTGGATGTAGACCTAAAATTATATTTAAATTGGGAATTTATTCATTCAAATAGTTCATAATTTAATCAATGAATTTGTGATGTCGTCAACTTAAACATTTAAGTTATTACATAAACATATAAATTTAATGTATCTTCAATAAGTGAAAAGTTTGAACTGATCTGTTTTTGATTAGCTTATAGCTAAACTTTTAAGTTAGAGTGCTAGCTTTCAAACTGAAAACAATCAAAATTGGTCTAGCTCCTTTACTGCATTACAAGTGGCCTATACAAAAAGTAACAATTTTGTGAGAGGTCTTAGAGAATGCAATCAGTTTGTACAGGAAGACAACATGATCTATCAAAAATAGTTTATATCGACGCTTGAACATCAATCTTCACTAAGCAACATTGAGTAAACTTTACAGGAGAGTGATTTAAAGTTCAATTATAGAAAAAAAAATCATAAAAAATCACCTACTTTAATTGTAATTAAATTTATTGCAAATCATTGTAATTAAATTTATTACAATTGTGTTTACAAAATAAATTATTGTAATAAATTTATTACAATTAAATTTATATTCATGTTTTTTATTTTATTTTGAACTTTAAAACACTCTCCTGTAAAGTTTATTCAAGTGATTTAAAGTTCAAATATAAAATAAAAAAAATCAGCTACTTCAATTGTAATTAAATTTATTGTAAATCATTGTAATTAAATTTATTACAATTGTGTGATTTTTTCATGTTTTTTATTTTATTTTGAACTTTAAAACACTCTCCTGTAAAGTTTATTCAATGTGGCTTAGTGAAGATTGCTTTTCAAGCATTGATACCATCTTTTTGATTTATGGAAGAAAAAATTTACCACAATATTAAAGTGAATTGTAAATTATAAAAATCATAATTTATCATCATCTTTATCATAGCATAGGAATCTATTCAGAAATTTCTAGTAATACAAATATAATAACAAACAATAAGATCTGTTGCTATATTTGTATGACTTCCATTAACTTGATTCGGAGATATCAATACACTGGAAACCTCTTTCCTGAAAACTTTTTCTTTGGAAAGCAGTAAATAGCAGACTGTGCCTAATGCAAATGACATAGTGTGATCTAGAAGAAATGGATGCTTCCAGCTCAAACAGAAACATCTAAGGTATCTTTAATGATAAAAACCGTAGGGTTCTATAGATTATATAGTTTGTATAATTGCTTAAAAAATTAATAAGCAATTATAATTTATAATAAATTATAAGCAATTATAATTTATTATAAATTGTTAAAAAAATCACCTTTTTTGCTGTAGGAATACTGAATTGAAATTTTAAAGAAGCTTTAGTTCATAATGAAAAGCCAGTTTGTTGCATAGCAAAATGGGTAGATCATGACTGCAATTTGCCACAAGTTCCCTGTTGGGCCCCTCCTTTGAAGAATAGGCCAACTGCCATTCTGCCACTTGTCACTGGTGTGTCATCAGTGCTTGTCACTGTTGTGTTCCGGTTTGGAGGGTGAGATAGTCGGTAAACTTATGCATGTGGCCACCCTTAACATCTTTGGTGTTTATAAGAGTGGTTGATTCTCCATTAGTAGACCCATTTGCTTGTTCGCTATATATATATATATATATATATATATATATATATATATATATATAAATATATATACAAAGTTGCAACTATCACTTGTTTACCTCTAATACCAAGTCCTCAATTGTTATGGTAAAATGTACCTTGCAATATTAACTTGTTTAAAATTCAAATGTAGAATATGTAGAATACTACATATAAAACAAAAAGTATAATCACCTTCACTTATATATAAATCAGCTTGTTTCAAAAGTTCTCCTATCAATAACACTGTAGATGTAGTCCCATCACCAGTGGCATCATCTTGGGCAGTCGAAGCACGTGCGATCAAGGATGCTGTTGGATGTTGAATTTGCATTTCATGCAACAAAACGTTGCCATCCTTTGTGATTTTTATATCCCCAGCACCAGACACAAGCCTAAAAATAGTTAATGTAGTTATGTACTAACAACCCCTCAACTTTGTACAACTGTGATTTAAAATTTATTAAGACATTCTCCGGGTTGCATTAGAAATGGGCCACATAATTTTTGGATTTCTGAGTGGTGGATTGGATAGGGGTTGGCTTCCTTTTTCTAATGATACTACTCCTGCCACATGGAAAAGGGCAAGGCCCTCACCGCTTAAAAAAAATAACTCAATGCCACGGTTGAAGTAGGTTAGTTAGGTTCTAGAGAGATCCCACACCCAGGAAAAGGAGCCCCGCTTAGCGGGGCTTTGTCAACATACTCCTATCCGACTTGTTACAGAAATAGGTAGTATTTTATTGCAATTATGAAGATAAAAAAATGTGTGATGAATTTATGTAAAAATATGTTGTTAAGTATAAAATAATTTTTATGATTTGCTGAATACGATTTATATATATACTAATTTTTATGATTTATGAATATTTCTTGGGATTAATTTTATTAATACTTAAAACATGATAATGATTATGATTTTAAGTTAGACAAAATAGACTTATTATATATAAAAACATCTCATAAAAAGTAGTGCAAGTTAATTTAGAATTGATATTTTAAGTATTTACAGACATTTTGAGGTTACGTTGGCTAGTTTTTGGCCTATAAATTTTTTATAAACATTTCTGTAGAGGGGATTTTACTGGAGGGGAGTAGACCCCGACCCCCTCCCTCAATCACAAATTCGTGCGGCCCGTTTCTAATTCAATCCCCATTTTCCCCATCCACTCTTCTCACACTCATTAAAACCTCAAATCTCTCGCTACGTAAGTATAGTTTAAATTTTTTTACCAATTATTACCCTTTCAGTTACAGAATATAACAGTATCCTTATTTTAAGAAACAGCTGATAATTCAGTTATGTATTTAAAAGGTTTTTTGATAAACCTGATTAAACCGACAGGTAGTTAATTTGATTTAATAAATACGCCTACAAAAGGTAACGCATTTTTATATAGGTGCCAGAATCTGTGAAATGGTATAAAACACATGCGAACAAAACTATATTTTTCTAAGGTGTTACTGAAGGTATATGTTATTATTTTATTTTATTCTATTATACCGCTAAAAATATTCATTGTGTATTAAATATATGATGAGTAATGATCTAAAACTCACATTTTCATAGTTCCTTTAGGACCGAGGTTAGTTTTCATCACATCTTGAATACCTTTAGCAGCCGAAATATTAACAGCCAGAGCTTGAGCTGCTCTAGCAAATTCAGCTTTAGGGTTTAATAAACTTATAGCAGCCATAGTATTTTTAATGTAGTATTATGAGGATTAAAAAAGTAGAATGAAAAAATTACCGCTGCATGCAAATTGCGAAAAATGACAAGCAATGACAAGCAAAGATTACCAAAGAGTACAATACTACCACAGACCAATTAGAGCTACGTAAGAAAGATTACTTATGTATGACAAGTATGAAGTAAGCTCCGTTAGTAATGGTGTGACCAAGGAACTTATATATGATAACTGTAATTGTTACGAAGCAATATTTGAAAAATAAAAATGTACTTTATTTCGTTACTCATAAAGTTGACATTTGTTTCTTACTTAACAGAGGGGAAAAACGTTCTGAGCAAGACAACGACAAGAGTGGATGTTGTCCCTTTCTTGCAATTGCCAGTGTAAATAAAATTATCTGATGGTATATTTTTATATATTCGGTAATCGTTAAATCCCTTTAATTCATACACGTCGATAAATACATTAGCTTAAAATGTATTGTAATTAACAATCATGAGATTTGATGACAGTGAGTTCTAAAATGTGCTTATTTTAGTTATTACGTAATTACTTATGCAATGCAAAAACTGTTTCTCAAATTAGTAGAATTACTTAGTAGTAATTTGCAAACTACGCATGGCCGCACTTATATATGGCGATTGGCGCTTTATTTACTAGAAAGAGACATACTCCACCCATGTCGTGGTACTCTTCGGAACGATTTTGAAGCGCATGTGAATATTCCGGGTAGAATGTAACTTCCTTGTGTGTGACCAAAGAAGTTACATTCTACCCGGAATGCTTACACGCGCTTCAAAATCGTTCCGAAGAGTACCACGACATGAGTGGAGTGTGTCTCTTTCTACTAAATAAAGCGCCAATCGCCATATATAAGTGTGGCCATGCGTAGTTTGCAAATTACTATTAAGTAATTCTACTAATTTCAGAAACAGTTTTTGCATTACATAAGTAATTACGTAATAATTAAAATAAGCACATTTTAGAACTCACTATGTTAATTACATTTCATTTTATGCTAATGTATCTATCGACGTGTATGAATAAAAGGGATTTAACGATTAACGGATATATAAAAATCTACCATCCGAAAGTTTTATTTACACTGGCAATTGCAAGAAGGGGACAACATCCACTCATGTCGTTGTCTTGCTCAGAACGTTTTTCCCCTCTGTTATGTAATAAACAAATGTCAACTTTATTAGGAACGAAATAAAGTACATTTTTATTTTTCGAATATTGCTTCGTAGCAATTCCAGTTATCGTATATAAGTTCCTTGTGTGTGACTGATATATTAGTATTCGCTAAGATATTAGTAATATTGAAAGGATGCGTGGATTAGTAATCCGGCGAACTGCTAAATTTGCTAATATTTCATATTCGCCTAATATCTGTAACGGATATCCAAAATGAATAGGATTATATCATTCGGTATTCGGAATAGTTCGGATTCACTAGATTGACGCCCGTCGGATTCGTGAAAGTATTAAAATATTTTCACGATACGCCGCGTCGTACGTACGAATAAGACGGACGTATTTCCTGCAGTATCAGATCTTATTACTGTTGTTTTAAGGTCCAAATTACAGTGAAATATTAGTTAATACTGATATATTAGTTAATATATTTTCCTGCCATATCAGTATAAGTTCTTATTTCTGTTACTTTAAGGTCCAAATTACAGTGAAATATTAGTTAATACTGATATATTAGTTAATATATTTTCCTGCCATATCAGTATAAGTTCTTATTTCTGTTACTTTAAGGTCCAAATTACAGTGAAATATTAGTTAAGATATTTTCTTGCCTTATCAGTATCAGATCTTATCACTATTACTTTAAGGTCCAAATTACAGTGAAATATTAGTTAATACTGACATATTAGTTAAGACATTATAATATTTCAAAGTGAATATATTAGTATCACCTAATCTTGAGAAATATCGGTACTAACCCATCTCTATCCGTTAGGAGTATATTGTTCTGTGGAAATAAGTGATACAGTGCTGCCAACCCCTGCAGAATTTTCCCTATAAATTCATTTTAAAATCTCCCTAAAAACCTCCAAGTATTTTTTTTAGTATAGTAGTATAGTTTGTTTAGTTACAAATACTTTTTATTGATATATCAAATATAAAACTATTTTACACATGAAATAAAAAAAAAATGCAATATTATTTATAGTGTCGGCATCATCATCAGTGACTTCAGCTGAGGTGGTATTGCTAGGCGCTTTATCTTTAGAAATAATGCATCCTGCAGCCGAAACATATTTTGTAAAGAAAGAATTGAATTCATTGTTATATGAGAATCTTACCACCATGACGCTTTGCACCATGTCGAGCGATAATTAGTTTCTTTATTTATAATGGAATAAATTATAGATGACTGATTTATCGGCAACCCTTTTTGCAAGCAACGCTACTCTTCATTACGGAGAAAGACTATCACACCTCGTTGTGGATATTTTAAGTCGAAAATAAACCTTCCATAGAAGAATGTTTAGCGAGCACTGCTTTTCCTCGATATCAATAAAGCGAGTAGGGTGGCTGCGACTGTACTCAGGACATGCGTTCCTGAGCACACCGGTTTAACGTACCTGTTTCGGCATGATACACCCATAATGCAGTTCCATATGCCTACAAGATTGTTTTGGTTCAACCGATCCCCAAGAAAGGCGTCAAATCTGAACCGGCTAATTACAGGCCTATTGCAATGACCTCTTTGCCTTCAAAAGAGTACTCCACATTATAAATAAACAACTCTTACATTACCTGGAAGATAGGCAGCTCATTAACGACATGCAATACGGCTTCCGGCGCGACCGCTCTTCATTCGATCTACTAGTATACATAGGTATCTTACCAGTCGCTGGACTGAAAGCATTAAAAGCAAGGGAGAAGCACTGTTATTTAGTCTAAATATCGCTAAAGCCTTCAACAGCTGGGCCTGGCACAAGGCACTTCTGAACAAAATAACATCTTATGGATTGCCTGTAAATCTTTGTAACTGGATCACCAACTTTTAAGATAACCGTAGCATTCTGGTTGTCGCCGGCAGTATACAATTTACATGGTAAGGCTAAACCCTCCTCGCCTCGAAGAAATTGGGAGTGTTTAATTACGCAAAGTGATATTTAAACCCAAGACACATCTTGCAATTTTACGTCATGGTACAAGTTCGGCCCCATATGATATATTGCTCACAAACCTGGGTAAAAACCCATCAATATTAAAAACTCCAATTTAACAAAATAAGGAACTACGTTCCAATTAGGTTAACAAAATTAAGTTCACTAATAGACTATCCCATACTTGCCAAGAGCTTTGAGTCGCTTAGTCTTTTCAGAAACATTGGTTCTTTATGCGTATTCAATCGGTATTCGGTATAGAATTGGGAGTGTTTTGATGAAATTTTTTTTACATTGTTGATAGGGAAGCACTTGACCACGATCTCGCCTGATGGCAAGCTAAGACGTGGCCTAAGATGGAACGCGTTTCCCTAGAAGGTACCTATCTGTTCACTCTTCTCTTGAAGATCCCCAGATTACACTCGTCTGGGAATACAGACTCAGGAAGCATGTTCCAGTCCCTTGTAGTTCGAATGTAGGATGTCGAGCGGAACCGCTTTGTCCGGGTACATGGAACGTCTACCATATGGCAATGCCTAAAATCTGTGCGCCTCGACGGTTGATAGAAAAATGGGGATGGTGGAATAAATGGAAAAATAATTTTATAATCAGTTCCTGGATTATTTTTCCGCCTTCGTGCTACACGCCGTAGTTTGGCTATCTATCACTATTCGCTTTCCACACACATTCTTGGTTCGAACAGTAAAACTGTGGAACATTCCCTCAGACAAGATTAATAGTTTCTTTAGAGGTCAGCATCGCATTAGCGGCTAGCTTTTTTTATTGCTGCTGATGTGTAAATAAGGAATTTTGTAATGAGAGGAGACTACAGATATGATAACTTTATTTAGGCTCTTACTTTATTTGCCTTTGTTCCTCTTGGCATTACGGCCAATGTTTGTCTAACTTTTGTCTGTTTTCTAGGTCTCGGGCAACATCCGTCTAAAGTCTGTCTGTCTTTAAGGTTTTCGCTTTTCTTTTATATTTATTGATCAACCTTCCGCTGATAAGTGATTCCCCTAAAAAAGCCCAAAGATTTCTACCCCTAAAAAATAAAAATCCCTATTTTAAAAATGTATGTCCTTTTTAGGAGTAACACCCCTAAGTTGGCAGCACTGAAATGACAGCAAGTAGAAAGAAACCGTACACAGATATAAAATAAAAACCATAGACTAAGTACATTGACGTGTATAAATATAATACATGTCAATGACTAAGGGCTATGACGATTCACGGCAATATTCGACCTGTGCAAAAGTACTCCATCTGAAGATTTGCGAAGTGCAAATGGCCTTAATCGATAGGTCTACGTCAAGGAAGTTATATTCTACCCGGAACGTTCACACGCGCTTCGAAATCGTTCCGAAGAGCACCACGACATGAGTGGAGTGTGTCTCTTTCTACTAAATAAGGCGCCTCTTTCTACTAAATAATAAATAATCGCCATATATAAGTGCGGCTATGCTTAGTTTGCAAATTACTGCTAAGTAATTCTACTAATTTGAGAAACAGTTTTTGCATTGCATAAGTAATTACTTAATAATTAAAATAAGCGCATTTTGGAACTCACTATGTTAATTACAATACATTTTATGCTAATGTATTTATCGACGTGTATGAATAAAAGGGATTTAACGATTACCGAATATATATAAAAATCTACCATCAGTTAGTTTTATTTACACTGGCAATTGCAAGAAAGGGACAACATTCACTCTTGTCGTTGTCTTGCTCAGAACGTTTTTCCCCTCTGTTAAGTAAGAAATAAATGTCAACTTTATGAGTAACGAAATAAAGTACATTTTTATTTTTCAAATATTACTTCGTAACAATTCTAGTTATCGTATATAAGTTCCTTGGTCTACGTTAGGTGCCCCATAGAGAGACCTACAATACTATTGCGCAATACTTTTATTGTGCAATAATATTGAATACCCCTTTGTTTCCAGACGTTTAATAAATTCACTCAATAAAATTGACGAACCAGTCTGATCAATATTTCCGTGCGAGTAACATGTCTGACGACGAAGTTTTGGCGGCTACCATGCTGGTGATTTTGTTAAATAAATCTATACAATTCTATACACTCAAGTAAAAACTCCCGTTCTTCATCTTTTATTGATTGGTTTTGTTTCGATCAACACTTATATTGATTAGAGAATTGGCCTGAATGTCGAATTTCGGCCGAAAGTTAAATTTCGATCGAATGTCGAAATTCGGCGGAATGACGTATTTCGGTCAAACTTTCGTTCAATCATTGTGCAATCTTCAATATTAACTCTAAACGGTCAATAATATTGTACAATACGTAATATTGCGCAATATTATTGTAGGTCTAGGGCCGCCTTAGGTTAGGACAATTACACAACATTTATTGTTAGGTCCTTTGCTTTTTATAAATAGTTTTTTAACTTTGAGTTAAAAAAAAACTTGAGAGGTGTCGAGGGACACCCGGATAGAACGAAGACCCTTTTATTATTTTTTACAAATAAACCTGTATACACTCAACAAAAATAATCATCGCGACACCACACTGTTCAATTCGAAATAGAAATGAAAATATCTGGCTTGCTTTCTATAAGAGAGAGAGAGAGAGAGAGAGAGAGAGAGAGAGAGAGAGAGAGAGACAGAGAGAGAGAGAGACAGAGAAACATCCGCACGCCGCACAGCTTACAATACTTTACTATAGCAAAAAGTGTCGGGACAACTTTTCGTAAGATTTTTTTCCGTCTCCCTTTCACAACGCGCGATAAGGAATTTCGTTCCTTGCGGCAGGAATGAGTAAGGCGGTGGTACCAAACAGCCAAGTGAGATGTTGTGGAACTCTACCAAGTACTACTAAAAGGTTTGTTGCAAAATTTACTTTATTTTGTTAAAATAGAAAAGCTTTAAATAATTGTTGCTTACTACTGGCTTATTTTATAAATAATTTTCTTGAAAAAAGTTTTTATAATAATTAAAAATATTTTCATAATAATACTTTTATGAGAGTTCAAGTAGGCATAAACGATTGATTACACTCGCAGGATGGGTTGCGAAGTTGGCCAAGAAATATTGTAATTTTTGCAAACTGAAAAGGTCGATTTTAAGGATTTGGATGAAGTTTATTATAAGATTTTTTTTCTACAAAACAAAGAACTATTTTGAAAATATCTCTTGGTGAAACTGTTAACAGTTTCATTAAGATTACCACTGAATTTTCTAGAAAGCAATTCTATTTATTCATTGAGGAATTTTGAAAATCGCAACACTCGTTTTTGCAGTTTTTAGGGAATGGGGCCTTAAATACCTTTTTTCTATTTATTAATGTAGTTTTCTTAATGCTGGGGCTGCACTTGCATTTATCGTCTTGAAGTTATATGCGCGCTAAGGCACACGCAGTTCGGAATGTATGAAAAAATAGCCAAATATAGCCGGTCACATCTGCATTTATTGTGTCATCGCTCGAAGCTTTGTGATGATAGAAGCAGTGCGGCCCCAGCATAACAACATATTATAAAATTTTTGGCAAGATTTTCATCTTGTTATGCCAAAGAAGTACAACTTTTTACATGTATATACAAGTACACATACACGTTTTTTTAGACCCAAACACATCCGGAAATACATTGCATTCACGGATTAGAAGGATATGGCATATTCTCAAGTATATACTGGAACCGATGTCACGGTTTTCATTTAACTATAGCCATATGATTCCCACCCACACTTAAAAATTTTGAACTGATTGGCTGCCAACCACCAAGTCTAAAAAGCTTATAAGTCAACTTTATACATACTTAAGGAACACTCAAATACCTTAAGATACGTCTTATTTTACATTATCTTTAGGTGCACCTAATTTTAATTAAATTATGACATTCTAATTCGAAACGAAATAAATATTGCGCCAACTTGTGAACTAAAAAACTGAAGTTTTCTTTTAGTTAACGAGATGGCGCAATTTCACATTTCAACTGATTTCAACATTACCTTATTATTAATATAGATTATATGATATATGATTTCTATAATATTATATGATTTCTGTGATTGCATTGCATGCATTGCTTAGTCAAGCTTTCTGTCAATCTTAAAATTATTATGAGTTTTTCAGTTTTCAGGAATACTGTCACTGCAATATTGTGTGAAATGTCAACTGTCAACCAGTTACCATAGTGTCATCCATAGCACTGTCAGCAAACGTATAATAATTATTGTACATATGCCATAATTTCATGAATTTAATTCTAAGCATACAATCTAGACGAAAATACAATAATTTTGAATGATGGCAATTTTCTATATACAATTATTGTTGGAACGAAGTTCCTTAAGGCAGGCTTGGAGGGGATAGGGATTTTGCTGCGCGACCGAACTGAAAAAAATGTGATAGTGAAACCGTAAGAAAAAATGCGTGGAATAAAACCGTTAAATGAGACGTGCGCAGGCGCGACAGTCGCATACACAAGCGAGTAGTGCCGTTTAGCCGAAGGAAGTTAGTTCCTACCTGGTGTTGGGACACCAGGTAGGAACGAACTTCCTTCGACGCCACATCATTATTTCGTTAAAAAATGCTTACTACTTTTTTGTTATGTTAAATGTCTAATAAGTGTCTTGGCAAAATCTTAGCTCAGAATTTTGTCAATCCAATTTAGATTTCTGAGATTATCAGTTGTACTAAAGCCACCCAATGACAAGATAAATACCTAAGCACAGACTACCTACTAAGGAGAGAACTGAATGTTTAAGTTAACCTTACCTAAATTCCAGTTTTATTTGACTACTATTTCCCAAGTTTAAAAAATATATTTATCAAATGTAGATAAGTTAAGGAGTTGATATAGAATCTTACGGAATATATTAAATTTTAAGGTACTAGTAACTAAAAAAAATATGTATGAAGTCTCGCCCGTGTTCTTTCCCGACTTAGCAGAAACTGAATTCTTAAGTATACAGGGTAACTTTTAAAGGTCCGGTTAAATTTGCAGAGGCTGTTCAGATTACTAATATGTTCGATTTATATTATAAAAATGATAATTAAAAAAATCAAAATTTTATTTTTATATGACACAGAAACAAAACACATAGATATAATTTCAAATACGCAAAATTCGATTTAAAATATTTTGATGCCTTCAACCAAATTAAAAGTGATCGGGAAAAATGTACATAATAGATACTATCGTAATTGTAGGTACATGTAAAATGACACACTGCCAGCATTATAGAGTTCATTTACAAGTCTTGGTGCATCGAATTCAAGAAATTAGTAGGATATTTTTAAATGAATATTTTTTAAATTATTTTTTAATAATGTAAAAAATATATATTAATAATTACAACGCAACTTTCAATACAATATTTAGTTCCTAATTTTAAAGAATACTGGCCACGCTTCATACATTGCTTGGATTCGTAAATGATTATCATATCTTAGAGGGAAATTCGTGTCAAAATATTTCTTTTATTATTTAAAAACAAATTTCATTTTTTTATAATATTAATATTTTGACTTTTTATCAATCACTGACATTTTGCTCTGACATAAAACTCGATTCATATTAATGGACGAATGAGCCAAAATATACTATATTTTGCTTTTACCATTTTTTTAAAATTCATTACTCTGCAATGGTGGCGAAACAACTGTTTGATGCTTTTTGATGGACACTTTTATCCACAGAGGTGGTCCTTCGTATTCTATACTCCATAACGAGAACGTTCAAAATGGCCGAATTGTTTTTTTATTGTCAGTACATCGAAACTGCTCACTATGGAGACTTACTAAAAGAAATAAACAAGAATTGCATATTTTTGTAATATATCTTTCGAGAATTTCAATACAGCAAGTTTATATTTTAAAAAAACTTTTTTTTAATGGCTCAGCCGCACTTGCGACTGTCGTCACAAAGCTTCGTGCAATGACAAGATAAACGCAGTTATGATCTCTGTGTTGTGCGGCCCCAACATAAGCTATAATACGATCTCAGACAAAATAAAGTTCATTGTGGCCAGCCTTCTTTGGCTGAACTTTAAAAAAGTAACCCTGTACAGATATTCGAAACTTAACTGAAAAACTGCATTAAAAAAAATTGTTTAATAATTACCGAAATATCATTTTAATAAACTTACTTCAGCGATTATTTTTTAAAGCTTTCAGACGACAATTAAATTCTACTTTGAAATGTACAATAATTTGATTGAAAATACAATAATAATTTTTAAGGGTCTACCAACACTGATCCCATATGTAATATTATGTTAGATGGTTTTCAAATTTCAAATGTCAACTAGAAAGCGCGGGAAACATAAAATTTGGCGGACGTCATTTTTGGTTCTGCGACTTTTTATATTATTATTTAGCGAAACAGAGGATCGATATTAGTTTTATTTGTGTAAATATTTAATTTTATGTAAATATCATTAGTTTTACTATCAGTTTAAAGTAGGTAAGTCTCCTTTTCACTTTTTAAAATGAACAAACCCCCTGACGATCCTGGAGGTGGACCTCTCCAGGTAGCGCACTATGTTACTATAGATGAGAGTAGTGTTGATACAGATACTTCGATTTCTTCAACTCAAACAACTAACAGGAAAAGATCTCATACATCTAATAAAATATGCAAACACTGCAATAAACGGCGCAAAAAGCGCAACAATGAATTGAAATCTACTGACTGTCAGTGCTCTCACTCTGTTTCTGAAATCTCAGATATAAATAATGCTTCGGGCGCCTCATTTATTACTGGTGATAATAATGTAAATGATAATGTTACAATGAAAGATTTGTCAAACCCCCTAACAAATAGTAAGGAACCCCAAAAACCTAAAGATTATATTAACTACCGCACACAGTATGAATCTACAGACCTTGGACCTTATGTTATTCATGTCCAAAGAGTTATTACATCTCCGACTGATAATGTTACTCTACATCCAGTCTCGTTTGGGCGATTCCTTAAAAATAATACTTTTAAAAATATAATTGATGGTAGCCTCAAGAAAATTGGACGCAACCGATTATCTCTATCATTTTCGGACCACAATGACGCAAACCACTTTATTAATGACCCTAATCTCTCAAATAAAAACTTCAAAGCTTTTATCCCATCATTTAACGTTTCACGAGTAGGCGTAATTAGAGGTGTTCCCTCAGACTGGTCACCTGAGGAAATTGCTAATAATGTTAAGGTTCCCATTGGTTGTGGAAAAATAATAAAGGTTAGAAGAATAAACCGTAAAATAACTATTAATGATAACACTACCTGGAAACCAACAGAGACAGTTGTCGTAACTTTTGATGGACAAACTTTACCGAAACGTGTCTACGTTTGCTATAATGCTCTCCCAGTAGATTTATACATTTACCCTACTATACAATGCTATAAATGCTGTAGGTACGGTCATACTAAAATAACTTGCAGATCCAACCCAAGATGCTTTAAATGTGGAAAGGATCATTGTGGAGACTCTTGTACTAGCGAGGCTGATTTCAATGTTAATTGTTGTTTATGTAAGGGATCTCACTTTGCCACTAGCAAATCATGCCCAGAACATTTAAGACAAAAAAACATTAAAATGTTTATGGCTCAAAACTGTGTCTCTTATGCCGAGGCATCAAAAAATTATCCCCCGGTCTCCAAATCATATGCTGATGCCATCTCAACACCTATTAAAACTGCTCTTCATCCACTTTTGAAAAAAAACTTAGATTCGCAAGAACAATCCCATAGGTCATACAAAAAAACAATATTTCAGAAACCTAAACCCCATACAAAAGTCAGTAAGAGTTATGACTATGATTTCCAAAATTCAGTTATTAATGAATATAACTCCACTAATTCTAGAGAAAATGGTACTTTGTTGACAAAAAATAATAACAATAATCAAGAATCAGCCTCAATAGGCATGATTATATCTTTTATTAAATTTTTATCTCAGTCCGAAGTAATAACACCGTCCAACGCTGCTTTAATGACAGAAAGTTTAATTAATTATTCTAAATTTAATGGTGATCATGGACAGTCAAGCCAAAATTCTTCAATGGAACTCGCAGAGCATCACCAACAAGAAAAGTGAATTAATTCACTTATTAAATAAATATGAGCCATTTTTAGTGGCTCTTTCAGAAACTTGGTTAAGACCAAGTTGTACTTTTAAATTCTCTGGATACACTAGTATCCGAGAAGATAGATCTGATGGTTATGGAGGTGTAGCCATCATGATCAAAAAAGGATATAATTTTTCCATTGTTAATCTTCCTGTACATACTGTAAATATGTCTATATTAGCTGTTAATGTAAATAATATTTGTTTCGTGTCACTTTATATTCCACATCCAAATTTGAATATTTTGACTGAACTTAATAACCTATTAGCCATACTACCTAAACCCTTTATTGTGTTAGGTGATTTTAATTCTCATCATCAAGCCTGGGGTTGTTCCTCCAGTAATTATTATGGTGAAGAACTTTTGAAAGTCATTGAAGAATTAAATTTATGTATTTTAAACAACGGTTCTCCCACTCGTCGCACAAAACCCTCCGAAGGCAAAAGCGCTATAGACCTGTCCATTTGCAGCCCCAATTTAGCACCTTCTTTGACATGGTACACACTCCCATTTACGTTTGGAAGTGATCACTTCCCCATAATAATAAATTTCCCTTCTGCATATCATAAAACTTCACCTAAATCTACATCATATTTCAAATATAATTTGCATAACCCGGATTGGCACAAGTTTAATAATTTGATGGAAGTTGGTGTTAATGTTTTGCCTAACATTTCCTCATATAATGACTCTTCTTGTGCAGAAGCCTTTACTCAATTAATTATAAAATCAGCTGAAAACACTTTTCCCATTAAAAAACAATTAACTAAGAAAATAAATACGCCACCTTGGTGGGACAAAGAGTGCTCAGACGCTATTAAGGAAAGGAAAGCTGCTGAAAAATTTTATTGTCAGTATACAACTACAGAAAATTTTAATATTCTCACTAATATTATAAAAACTACTCGTCGATTATTAAAAAAGAAAAAAGCTGAAGGTTGGAAGAAATTCTGTTCTTCCTTATCACCCCAAACAAAACCTTCAAGTGTATGGTTAAACATAAGAAAATTTAGATCTGCATATAAGGTTTCTAATAATAATGAAATGTGTCCATTGTTAATAAATCAGCTGATAGATCATCTTGCTCCACCTACAGTACCAGAATGTATCCTTTCTCTTCCTTCTACTTCTTCTTTAGACAATTTTTCCCCTTTTACGTTATTTGAGCTTAAAGGTATCCTTCAAAATGTTAAAGACTCTACTCCTGGATGGGATAATATTAACTACTCATTTTTAAATAACATGACTGATAAATCTCTATCATACTTATTAAAGGTTATGAACTCCCTTGTTTCTACAGGTAATATACCTCAGACATGGAAGTCACATTCTGTTATCCCTATCCTTAAACCTGATAAAAACCCTTCTGACCCTTTTTCATACAGACCCATTGTGCTTTCATCAGTTATGTTGAAAATTCTAGAGCACCTTGTCAAACTTCGCTTAGAATGGTTTATTGAAAGCAGAAATTTATTAAGTCAAAGTCAGTATGGTTTTAGGAGAGGAAAGAGCACCATAGATAATATTAGCTTACTTATAACTGATATTAGATTAGCTTTTACTCATAACAAATCTGTTTTAGCAGCTTTTTTAGATATATCCTCAGCATATGATAATGTAATTCTATCAATTCTGAAAAATAAGCTAGTGAAATTAAACATACCATTTTATTTAATTAATGTTATTATGAATATTGTATACAATAGAATTATTAATTTAGCAAATGACCCTAATAATTTAAAAAGACAACAATATAAAGGTCTTCCACAAGGTTCTGTTTTAAGTCCAATCCTTTACAACATATACTCATATGATATAGAAACTGTAGCAACTAGCAATGTAAATGTTCTTCAGTATGCTGATTACCTCCTTTTATACTCAACTGACAAATCTATACAGATGGCTTGTGATAATCTTTCCATGTCTAGTCTATCCCTACAGACTTGGCTTAATAACAATGGTCTTGATATTTCTGTTTCTAAAAGTTCCATAGTTTTATTTTCTCGCACAAAATTTCCACCCCCTATAAATATTACTTACAAAAATAGTTCAATTCCTGTTAAATCGAAAACAAAATTCTTAGGTATAATACTAGATAATAAACTCCAAGGACTAGATCATTGTGAGTATATAGCAGCAAAGTGTGAACGTAATATCAATTTAATGAGATGTGTTTCTGGGGTTTGGTGGGGTGCACACCCATCTACATTAAAACTTATGTATAATGCATTAATAAGAAGTTTATTGGATTATGGAATGTTTTTACTAGAACCATGTAGTAAGATTGGTCTAAAGAAAATTGACTCTGTTCAAATTAAAGCATTACGAATTGTTCTAGGAGCAATGAAATCCAGCCCTGTTTCTGCCCTACAAGTAGAATGTGCTGAACCTCCATTACATTTACGACGTAAATATCTATCTGACAGGTTTTTCCTTCGCACTTTGGAATCACAAAATCACCCTCTGCTTACAAAGCTCTCTAGTCTTAGTGGTTTAATGTCAGATAAGTATTGGAAACACAAAACAATCCCAGCCCTTGTATACAGCTATATGAAATATCACAGCCTTAAGCCTTTTACTTTTACATCCCCTATAAATCCCTTATATAAACACAATTATGAATCATTAACTCTGCAGCCTGTTGTAGTAAATTTAGGTATAGATAAACAATCTTTGTATGCCAATCAATATTTTAACAATATTATCAATGAAAAATGGCAAGATTTTCATTTGATTTTTACTGATGCATCCAAAAATAATAGTAATGTTGGAATAGGTGTATACCATAAACAGTACAATATTGTTCAAAAAATCAAATTTCCACCGGAAGCATCTGTATTTACAGGTGAATGTTATGGACTTTATAAAGCTGTAGAATACATACACATTATGAAACTACCCAAGTGTATGATTCTGACTGATTCACTGAGTGCTCTACATTGTTTGCAAAAGTTCCCTTTAAAATCCAAATTTATTCCTCCTATTATTTTAGACTTAAGAAATCTTTTATACAAATGTACTTTTAAATATAATCATATTATTTACTTTGCCTGGGTTCCAAGCCATTGTAATATCACTGGAAATGAGCGAGCTGATCGGTGTGCTAAAGAGGCAGTTCAGTGTGGTGATTTATATCCCTACATTAATTATTGCCATGATCTAGCTGCTCTCCCTAAACTCCATCTTAAGCAGTCATGGCAAAGTGTCTGGGATAGTGGTACATTGGTGAAAGGCAAAACCTATTCCCAATTACAACCATTTATACCTTCTAAACCTTGGTTTTCTGTAGTGAAATTAAATAAGTTGTCAACATCTGTTATCACCAGAATGAGGCTTGGTCACACTAATTCTCCTGAACACCTCTTCAAGCTACACATCAAAGATAACAATGTTTGTGAGTGTGGCACTGATATTGGAGATCTCAATCATATATTTTTTGCTTGTCCTAAATACAATCATTCATCATTATATAACAATCTATATTCTAATGACATTCCTTTACCTACATCCATTCTAACCCTGTTATTAAACCCTTGTATGTATAATATTCTTTCATTATTCATTCAAGAAAATAATATTAATATTTAAGCGTAGTTAGATACATTTAGTATCTAATACCAAATCGATATTAACCCACTTGTAAATATTATACAAATAACTAAGTATTATCTCTGTATATATTTATTTAAATATTATTGTTGTAAATAATTTATAATTTTAGTATCTATGTTATTTTGTATTACTTTCTGATCCTCTATTTTCCTGTCAATCCAAATTCCAAATCCTAGTTTATTGTCTAAAATATGTTTCCTCGTTTTACTTGATCATGGCAGTTGCTTAACGCCCATGCCAAAAAGAAAAAAAAAAAAAAAAAAAAATGTCAACTAACAACTTATTACATTTCTGTGCATTACTGTCAACTGGGTACATGAGAAACGAAGAATGTTATTATAAATATAAATCTATTTTTGGCGAACTAGTTGCCAATATCAGTTTTCTGAAACAGTGCTAGAAGCTTCGTTCAAAAGTGTTGCTTTTCTGTGTTAAACTTTTTAATTGAACATGGCTCACGCTGAAGCTGAAAACTTTAAAAATAAGGGAAACGAAGCTTTTAAATCAGACAAGTATGAAGAATCAATAGCATATTACAGTGAAGCTATAAAATTGGCTGAAAAAGGAACACGCGATATGGCCACATATTTGAAAAATCGAGCAGCTGCATATCTGAAATTGAGAAACTTCGAGAAAGTAATTAAAGACTGCGATGAAGCTTTAGCGATTATCCCAGAGGATCCTAAAGCACTCTTTCGACGGGCTCAAGCCTTTGAGAGTCTGGAAAAATTTGAAGAAGCTTATCGTGATGCCAAAACAATTTTTACTGTAGACCCTACTAATAAAGCAGTGCAGCCAATTCTTGCTCGTCTGTACACCATAGTTCAAGAACGGGCCAAGGTAAACTCTCAAACCACCAATAAAGTTGAACAAATGTTTAAGGTAGCGTTTGACCTATCTGAAGATACTGAAAAACGTAGTAAAGCAGTGTCAAATTTGTTAGTTTTAGCTAAGGAAAATAATGGTGCCAATATTATGGTGCAAAATGGCATTGTCTTTAAGATACAGCAACTACTTAAAGTTGAGAAAAATGTAGATATCTATATTAATTCTATCCGAGTAATAGGACAACTATGTAAACGGGATATTGAAAGAACAAAGAATGTGATTAAAGTAGTTGGCATTCCTTGGTTTTTGGATATAATTGACAGTGATAATGAGGAAAGGGTCAATGCAGCTCAATATTGTATTCAAGTAATTTTAAATACATTCTCAGGAATGGATAATAAGAAGGATAGTAAGCCCGACCAAGTAATGTGCGAGCAATATAAAGGAGAAATAGATACTTTACTAACATGTCTTACATATTCTATTACTAACCGAGTAATAAGTGGCCTTGCTAGAGATGCTATTATGGAATTAATTATGAGAAATTGTCATTACAGCACTTTGAATTGGGCAGAGAGGTTTGTTGAGATTAGAGGTTTGCATAGGTTACTTGAAGTTTGTAGTGAGTTAGAAGAATATAAATATGAATCTGCAATGGATATTACTCCATCATCAAGAACAATAGCTGCAGCATGTTTAGCTAGAATTTATGAAAATATGTATTATGATGAAGCGAGAGAAAAATTTAACAATCAAGTTGATGAATATGTTAAAGACAAACTGTTAACACCAGATCTAGAGTCTAAAGTTCGTGTGACGGTATCAATAACATCTCTCTTAAGAGGTCCACTTGATGTGGGCAATTATATTATTTCAAAAGAAGGTATTATGGAAATGATATTAGTAATGGCTCAGACAGAAGATATTTTGCAACAAAAGGTGGCTTGTGAATGTTTGATTGCAGCAGCTTCAAAAAAAGATAAGGCCAGGGCTATTATTAATAAAGGTGTTGATATTTTGAAAAAATTATACGCGAGCAAAAATGATGCTGTAAGAGTTAGAGCCTTAGTTGGGCTTTGTAAAATTGGTAGCTTTGGTGGTGATGATTCTTCAATAAGACCCTTCGCTGATGGTTCTACTAAAAAATTGGCAGAAGCTTGCAGAAAATTTTTAGTAAACCCAGCAAAAGATAAGGATATGCGGAAATGGGCTGCTGAAGGTCTATCTTATCTCACTTTAGATGCTGATGTTAAAGAGAAATTAGTAGATGACAGACCAGCCATTCAGTCACTTATTGAGCTAGCTAAAACTGGTGATCAGTCCTGCCTGTATGGTGTTGTTACGACTTTAGTCAATCTATGCAATGCTTACGAGAAACAAGAAATAATGCCGGAAATGTTGGAACTTGCAAAATTTGCCAAACACCATATACCAGAACAACATGAGTTAGATGATCCAGATTTTGTAAACAAAAGGCTGACCTTGCTTTGTAAAGCTGGTGTAACTTCTGGTTTGGTTGCATTGTCAAAAACAGAAAGCCATAATTCAAGAGAATTGATTGCAAGGGTTTTTAATGCTATGTGCAGTCTTCAGGAGCTCAGAGGTATTGTAGTACAACAAGGTGGTGCTAAAGTGTTAATTCCAATGGCTTTGGAAGGAACTAATAATGGCAAAAAGCAAGCAGCTCAAGCTTTGGCTAGGATTGGAATTACCATTAATCCTGAAGTGGCGTTCCCAGGTCAAAGAAACTTAGAAGTAGTAAGGCCTTTAATTTCTCTTCTTCATCCTGAATGTACGGCATTGGAAAACTTTGAAGCTCTCATGGCTCTTTGTAATTTAGCTGGCATGAATGAAACCACAAGAAATAGAATACTAAAAGAAGGTGGATTGGCAAAGATTGAACATTATTTATATGAAGATCATTTAATGTTAGTAAGAGCTGCTACACAATGTATTTGTAACTTAGTACAATCTGAAGATGTCATAAAAATTTATGAAGGGAATAATGATAGAACAAAGTATTTGTATGTTCTTTGCCAAGAGGAAGATAAAGATACAGTCATGGCTGCTGTTGGAGCATTATGCATTTTAACCTCAGTTAGTAAAATCTGCTGTAGAAAACTAATGGATGTTCAGGCTTGGCCAGAAACACTAAGATGCCTTCTTGCCAACCCTGATATGGAAATTCAGTACAGAGGAACATATATGTTGTATAATATTGTGAAAGATGACAGAGATATAGCAGCAAAAGTTTTTGAAACGGACATCATGGAAATATTAATGGCTTTAACCAAATTGACGGACCCGCAACAAAGCAAAACTGTAGATTATGCACAAAAATGTCTAGATGCAGCTGAAAATTTGGGAGTTATTCGAAAACCAAATGAATAAAATGTAAGTTATTAAGTGAAGGGAATTAATATTAAAATTGTGACAGTATTCCCAACAGAATATAACTTTAAAGCTTTTGGCGTTTACACATATTTTACTAAATTTTTGGCGTGTGCCCAACCCAAAGTAGATTTAGTTTCTCATATAAAATTATTGCATTTCTTAGTATCACTTAGCACCTATGGGCCCTGTGAAATACAAATTATGATTAACAAACCAGTGATGTCCAGTCTTGTTACAGTATTTCAAAGTTTTTATAAGTAATAATTGAAATTCTTATTTTTTTATCTCATTAGTCACCACTAAGTCAGCATCAGTATAGATGGATGATATTTTCTGTTTAGATATCAAATTATTCTGTGAATAAGTTTTTCAACTTTCTTAAAAAAAGAAAACAACTTGCCTAAGACAAGACATATACCCTTTTTGTAGAATGTGAAATTTGTGTGTTGACCATTAGCTACATTACTGTTTAACACCATTTGCTTATCATTCACTGGTAGCATCTGCCCATTTTTGACATTATAAAGTCTATAATTAGAGATTTTTCTTCTTAATAAGCTCTTGAGTGCATACATCAAACCCTTAATTTATCAAGTTTGAATTACTCAAGAGCTCTTAAATTTTCTCGTAAAGATATTGTTTGACTGAATGACTGACAAATGTTAAGAATGCATTGACTTATCAAACTAAAACAAAACTCTTGTTAAGCTTTCAATGAGATTATAGTATTAGGTAGAATTATGTTTTTAATTTATAGCATAAATGACAATAAGGAACATATTGTGAAGTATTCTCGTACCATATAGTTCAAGTTTGCCTTTTTTAAAACCAGGGTTTGCACTAGTGGTGGGTCGTTGACGTATTTTTCGTCGATGCAACGAGACTGTTTATCGTAAACGATAAACTAGTTGAAAAAACAGTTTAATATTCAACTAGTTTACTTTCTAGAGTCTAGACTGAATATGATTATTACGTTGTAGTTATCGTTCTACGAAGATTACTATTTACCTAAGTTAGCTGTTTATAGAAATGAACAGGCTGGCAGGTTTGTGTATTATTATAAAATTTATATTTATAAAGTGTTTCATTTCTAAAATTAAAATATTAGTTATTAGATATACATAAACCTGGAAATTCATTTCATTTTATGTACATATAATCCTACGGCCACTTTCGAGTTCCACTCCACTCGTCGGCGTCGTAAATATGATACCTATTCTGGTTGCGTTAATCGTTCCACGAAACCAACAGTTTAACAGTCCGTACGCGAACGTTATAAAGACGCGTTTTATCAAAGAAAGTTAGACTGTTTATTCGTTCACGCTAAAGAAACAGTCTAAAAAAACTGTTCGTTCATTAAACGCCCACCACTAGTTTGCACTATCAGTATATCTATCAAACACATTTTCTCCATTGCTTTGATTGTAATCAGTTATGTGTGCACACTGTTGTGTTTCAGAGAATAACAAACTTGAATTGTATTGTACCTGCTAGATTGTGAATTATATTTATTGAAAAATCACTGAAAATAATTTTTGTATATTTATAATTGATGTTTGATTTGAAACATATTTAATTAAACTGTGTTATCTGGTGTTATCTAATTTATTTTCTTTTTAAATCCAATATTCATAGTCATGTTATTTGCATGTTTTGAATGCAGCAATGCAGCAGATAATGTTTCTGGCATTGTTTCTTCCAGGTGTTGAAAATATAAACATTATAGCATAGGATAGCATACAAGGAATGACTCTCCCACAGGACTCTCCTAATGGCAAGAGATAATAATTGCCTATATACACCTATAGGCAATTGTGTTGCCATCCATCATGTAGAAAGTGATAAGTGATAGTGATTGTCGGTCAACTAAAAGAAACCATTCATATAATGTCCGAATCATATATTTTTAACTTCCCGTTACGTTAGTAGACAGAAAGTTGCTGATGTTGCCCTTTGGTGGTCATAGGAACCTTTTTCAACTATTTTCACGTTGATGTCTCTCTGTTTGTATATGGGCCGATTCACACCGAAATGGCAGCGGCCCGACGAGCACTTTCAGTCTGAAATTATTTTCTACTTTATCTACCTACTTAAAAGACTAGTATCGTTTACAAGTTCGAAAAGGTTGCGCGACCGCCCACGACCCTGCGACTGGCCAGGCGGTGGCGCGAGACACTGGTCAGTGGTCACGCACATCATTGGTATCAGGTTGCGGCCGCCCGCGGTGGCGCGAAAAGTCGCTTGGCCGCGGGCAGCTGCTCGCTAGATGTGCTCTGAGTGCTCGCCCCCGCTGCACGCGTAACAGTTGTCTGTGTTCTACCGACGGCCGACGGTATACGTTGTGAGATTGAGTCGTCAGAAATAAATATTTTTTTATATAGACAATAAACGGATACCGAAGAGAAGCTAATTAGGTACTATATGGTACAAGAGGACTAAGCTATCCAGTCGGGAGGACGCGCGCGGCTGCCAGCGGTGACGCGCCCGGCCTCGTGGCGCCGCCGCTGCCGCTGCTATTTCGGTGTGAATCGGCCCTATATGTGTGTACTAAGTAAATTGTAAACATCTCATAACTTTTGAACAGCTTGACAAATCGAAACGTGGTTGATGGCAATCGATTTAGTTCTGCCAAACTTAAACTTGTTGAAATTCTGAACCGATTTAAAGCAGGAGATTTGAGAAAGTTCAAAATAAAATTCGGCAAAACAATATCGTTAAATCTATTCGACAGTTATCGTTGCTGAAAAATTTAGAAGTGTTTTTTGACATAACTTCGAAATTTTCAACCAATCGATTTTTGAATTTTTACAATATTTTAGCTCTATATATACCTATGTTTTGTGTGATTTTAGCTAGTACTAAAAAATGTGTCAAGTTTCAAATACCAAAAACGAATCAAGTTTTATAAAGTTACAGCTTTTCAAAATAAGTATTGCTGCGAATATTCTAGATAAAGTTAAGAGTAAGAATACTAGAATACTGAATAGGTACCTAATCTAAGTAAAAAAGAAAGAGACAGTTGCTTTTATCGGTAAACAATATATATCTGTCACACCTATGTATGATTTCTGTGTGTCACACAAACAGAAATGGACTTTTTCGCATTAGGTATAAGCATAAAATTAGCGTGTATTATGACTTGTTTACGTTTAAATTGTTTACAAGTCATTGCCGATCTTTCGAGAACATTTTCGAATGCTTACTAATGGTGTGACTGATATATTAGTATTTGCTAAGATATTAGTAATATTGAAAGAATTCGTGGATTAGTAATCCGGCGAATTGTAATATGCTAATATTTCATATTCGCCTAATATCTCTGTAACGGCTATTCAAAATGAATCGGATAATATCATTCGGAAAAGTTCGGATTCACTAGATTGGCGCCCGTCGGATTCGTGAAAATATTCAAATATTTTCACGATACGCCGCGCCGTATGTACGAATGAGATAGACGTATTTCCTGCAGCATCAGTATCAGACCTTATTACTGTTGCTTTAAGGTCCAAATTACAGTGAAATATTAGTTAATACTGGTATATTAGTATCACCTAATCTTGAGAAATATCGGTATTAACCCATCTCTAATGCTTACCTGGGATAGATTATATAAGTGTGTTGGCGCGGAGCAAGTCAGAGTGCTAAGTGTGAGTTTTTCTTTTCGCATTCGATCGTGAGCGCGTTTGGAGTTTACTAGGAATTTGTATGTGATTTGTACAGCGCCACCTAGTGGTAAACGTGAAAAACCAGTTTACCACTAGGTGGCGTTGTACAAATCACATACAAATTCCTAGTAAACTCGAAACGCGCTCACGACCGAATGCGAAAAGAAAAACTCACACTTAGCACTCAGTTTGGTAAAGCGATTCGGAAGCGATAAATCGGACGATCAGTGCGACAGCGATTATAGTAAGTAAAAATTGATAGAGCGATGTCTGAATACGGATAGTGATTAGGTTTAGTCGGTTGAGCTTAGCAAACGTTAACGTGGATATAGTGACGGTGTTTGTTCAGTGATAGTCAGTGCGTATACCTATACGATTTATACTGTGGTGTATATCGTACATCTGCCTATGGCAAATAAACACGTTTTTAAAATTAGTGGTATTTTATTCAACGACCTCTATTTTATAACACAATACCTAACTGCAAGCTCGTAACAGTATTAAAATTATGTTGTTTACAACAAACTTAGATGACTAGTTCATATTTTTTTAAAGTAAGTTGCAGACTAATACCTATACCATTTGACTAAAAATTTAAACAGTTCTTCTCCTTTAAAAACTGCGTCAAATACCGTTAATTAGATTAAAATAAGTTGATTAATTCGGGATTAGAAAAGTGTTTCTATGCAAAGACTTTCAACGTAGGTACTGCATTAAACACTGTTTTTTGACATTACTTCAACATTTTTCAAACATATTATTTTGTAGATAAGAGGCCATTTTAAAACTCAATAATTACGTTGGGTTACATTCGTAAGATGAAAATCGATTATCGTTTTCAAAATATATAGCTTTTTTTTAGTATACATTGCCTATATTGATATTCTTCTTAGTTGACCAATCTTGGCAGAGTGGTCGTGGTCACAAGTCGGTCGGATCTTCTGTCGCCATTCCCATGATGCAGTTCCATTTCTCTTTATACGTGGCCTCTTGTAAACATTCATAGATGGATGTGTAAGTAGTGGACTTTATCAAGGGAAGCGGCCCGAGATCTTTTCCCTCAATATTCCCTTGAACCACGAGGCTTTGCCGAGCCAAAGAATTTGTATATGTGTATCTGGACAATCTCTCCTTAACTTTAAATTCTTATAATATGGAGACGTTTGTGCGATAAGTGTTCCACAAGATGCAGAGCATTCGCCTGCAGTATTACATTTTCAAGATATCTATTTTTTACGGGAATGTAGTGTAAGTACTCGCGTTTTAGCTCTGTATAAGAAAATAACTTTTATATAATAAAAAAATTAACGAAAATATTTTATTGCTTATATTAATAATGTACAAAAAGTTGAGAGGTGTCAAGGGACACCCGGATGGAACGAAGTTCCTTTCGATTAATTGGTGAAGGAATTGTAATAAAATTTTAAATTGTAATAAAATGTAAATCTGGCTTGCTTTCTATAAGAGAGAAAGAGACAGACAGAGAAACATGCGCACGCCGCACAGCTTACAATAGCTTACTATAGCAAAAAGTGTCGTGACAACTTTTCGTGAGAATTTTTTCCGTCTAGCCCCCTTTCACAACGCGCGATCCAAAAATCTTTGTTCCAAAAATCCTTATTTGCCAATGTAATGCAAATATTATAATATTGAACCTATTTTGATATTCGGCTGTGGATTTTTAGTTCAAATAAATAAAAAAATAAATTAATAATCATGTGATCATATTGTATAATTTAGTTTGTAATGTCAATGTTCTAAACAAAACATTAAAATTTCAACTTATTAAAAGTAGCTGACCTATGCAGTTTCGCATGTAAGAGCGTCTGCTGCATGGAAGAGCATGCTAGACATGCCAGTCATAGCCATAGCCATATAAGTTTTCGTATAAACCTTCTTCCGCTATTTCAGCATCTTAGGGTTTGATATTTGGAAAAAAGCTATCCTATGTTTGACCCTAAATCTTCAACTGCCAATGCCAAAATTCATAAAAATCGGTTCCGTGCTTTGGCCGTAAAAGCGTAACAGACAGATAGATTCATATATTTTTTATATGATAAGATACTGAGCAAACAAGCTGATGACTCTCCTGATGCAAAAAGATAAGCATCGCCTATAGATACCAAAGGTGTTAATGGTGCACTGCTAAGTGGCGAGGTGTTAATGCCACTTACATAAGTTTACCGGTTACCTTACCCTTCAAATCGGAACACGACAGTGACAAGCACTATTGCGGCAGGATTTAGAAGGTGAGGCGGTGGTACCAGACTCAGGTGTGACTATACAGGACTCTACCACATAGTAGCCACGATGGCAGTAACTCGCATAGCCAATCGGTCGCCTTCTTAGGAACTGCCTGGAATTACAGAAGATGGTAAAGGAGGAGGAGAAGGAAGGCTCAAAGGAGCCAGGACTAATAGAGGGTAAATATAACATAGGTAATTAATAAACGTAGTTAAAACGTTGGAATACTGAAACAATGAACAGATTAGTCAAATATTGGTAAAATATAAATAAATAAATTAATACGTCAAGTTAAAATACATATCAAATATATGATAGATTTAATTTATAATACTATATATGGCCAATTTTTAACAGGGACACCTATATCGATTTGATACACTGAGTGATAATTTTCTTATATGATTTTCCGCCGTTTATTGCGGTATAACCTATAAAGAATAACATATTTTATCCTAAGTACCTATGTCACTTAGCAATAATGTAGCTAGAAAGCTACGCTAACTAGCTTTTGAAAATTTAGCAGAAAATAGTGTAAGAATTTTCATAATCCGTTCAGTAGGTACTCAGTTTGAATTGAGTAGAGATTAAAAAGTACCCATAATAAACTGTAATACACAGTGCTAATTTCATATCTTCACTCAAAAAGAATTACTATAGAAAACGTTATGAAAGTAGAAAACATTTAGGATGTGGTAAACACTAAACGCCTTAATTTTAGTAATGGACAACCAGCTATCGAGCACAGACTAGTAACACTGGAGCCGCACTTGCGTCTATCATCCCGAAGTTATATGCGCGCTAAGTCACACGCAGTCCGGAATATATGCGAAAAAAGCCGATAATAGCCGGTCACATCTGCATTTATCATGTCATTGCACGAAGCTTTGCGACGATAGACGCAAAAGCGGCTACAGCATATGGAGAACTACGTTGTACGACACTTGTGTCAGTAATGTTGGAGCCGCACTTGCGTCTTTCGTCACAAAGATTCGTGTATTGACACGATAAACGCAAATGTGATCAGCTATTTCCGCATACATTCCGGACTGCGTGTGTCTTATGCTGGAGACGCATTTGCGTCTATCGTCCTGAAGTTATATGCACGCTAAGGCACACGCAGTCCAGAGTGTATGCGAAAATAGCCGGTCACATCTGCATTTATCGTGTCATTGCACGAAGCTTTGTAACGATAGACGCAAGAGCGGCTCCAGCATAAATGTAAATGCCAGACTTAGAATAAGTATACTGAATAATTATTGTTGATGCGTTGAATGTTATATGTACTATGCATAGAGTTTTAGAGAATTTATTAGTTTTTTGGGGATACTAGCATTTCTTTGGTGATAGGTACTAGTTACTAGCAATGGACAAGAAATCTGCATAATTTGGCCATTAGGGGCGCTGTAATCGCTTGACGCAAACCAGCTGTCCGCAGTATTGTATACTCTTTGCAGCTGTCAATTACATAGAAAAAGATTTGTTATTACTTGCATTACATAAATTATAAAAAATCCGCGCTGTGTAGTTCACAGATTACTTATGGTGTAGTTCCTGGATGTGGCGAGAACGGAAGGCACCTATTTCCAAAAGACCTAAAAAATAAGAAGTTATGAGAACGAGTAATAAAAAGAAAAAGCTTCAAAGCTGGTGGCAATTCGAGGATTTAGATTACATCGATTGTAGTTCCAGTAAGCCTGTAAAACCACAATGGTTTACTATTGTAGTAAACACAAGGAACTTATATACTACTAGCTAAAAGCAGAGCTTTGTAAGGGCTCGCAAAGTTATACTACCTAGTAATATTGTTAAGAATGTATTTTTATGAGAATTACATCTTTTACTGTATGGACTTCATTTATAATTATCTAACCTAAAAAAAGCCATATTTTTACCCAGATATTACATTCCCATCAAAGACGTCGTCAGGCTTTGGTCTAGAAGGGCGCAGGAAAATAAAACCAAAATAAAAAAACATGTTTCTAAGACAATTTTTTTTTAAACTTACAAGAAAAATTAATTAAAATTTTCTTGATTAATTAAAAACACGATTTTTATTATTAAGTATCAATGTTATCTACACAGAACAAATATAAAGGTTATCTACTAAAATTTTACACCATATTTTCTGGTCTAACTATAATTAGTTCGGCCTACCTATAATATGTAGCAATTCAAAATCCATCTCACGCCACCAAATCATCGCCGCTCTTAAAGCCTAATATTGATAGAAGTCAATTTTCATTTATGGTAGCTTTCTTGCTAAAGAGTTTTCACATACATACATACATACATACAGACACACTGACGTCATTGCGAAAATAGTCGAAAAAGGTTCCTAGGACCTCAAAACGCGGACATCTGGTGAAAATTCGATTGTTGAAAATCGGAGCCAAATCAGTAACTTCCTTATCCACATACGTACCAGGAAGTTAAAAAGTTCAAGTGTATTAATATATTAATATTGTATTAAAATAGAGTGAATGAAAATGAATTAAATCTACCACGCCAAAGTAACGTTTTAACTCGTTATAGATGGCGTTAGTAGTAATAAAATTCTAATACATGTATTTTTTATTTTTTTTCTTAGTGTTTATAAAATGGTACATTAATGGTAGATCATATCTAGAGATGAATTTAAACTACCACGTCAAAGCTCAAACCTCAAAGTGCGACACTTTTTCAATAACAGATACCACAAAAGTGCATACAAAGTGGCCTAGTATAGGGCTCGCTTCGCTCGCCCTGATAACTGGAATTGTTACGAAGCAATATTTGAAAAATAAAAATGTACTTTATTTTGTAACAAATAAGGTTGACATTTGTTTCTTACATAACAGAGGGGAAAAACGTTCTGAGCAAGACAACGACAAGAGTGGATGTTGTTCCTTTCTTGCAATTGCCAGTGTAAATAAAACTATCTAGATGGTAGATTTTTACATATTCGGTAATCGTTAAATCCTTTTTATTCATACACGTCGATAAATAAATTAGCATAAAATGTATTGTAATAATTATAGTGAGTTCTAAAATGTGCTTATTTTAATTATTACGTAACTACTTATGTAATGCAAAAACTGTTTCTCAAATTAGTAGAATTACTTAGTAGCAATTTGCAAACTACGCGTGGCCGCACTTACATATGGCGATTGGCGCTTTATTAAGTAGAAAGGGACACACTCCACCCATGTCGTGGTACTCTTCGGAACGATTTTGAAGCGCGTGTGGACATTCCGGGTAGAATGTAACTTCCTTGAGTAAACATCTTTTACTTTTCTCTTTGGTAGGCATAAACTTAATTAGGTTATGTCTGACAGATACAAAAAATTAAGTTAGTTTTTCGAATGGGATGGCTAAACGTGTTACTGACAATACACATGAAGAATCAAATCAATACAAATATTTTGAAATGCATTTTACTATCGAAAATAAACATTTTGACATAATAGAAAAAGTAACTTTCTGCAAGATCAGATTTTCTGCCTTGCACAGATGCACCTTTTCTTTTTAGCTCTTCTTTACGGCCCGGCCACAGCTAACCGCGGTGCGACCTGCGACGCGAAATGCGGCACAATGAGTCGCGCGACCATCTGGGTATGCCATAGCTCGACTAGTTGCGACCGAGGCGATGTGCCGCTCTGAGCTGTCACTCCTCGATACTAGCTAGTACCAGAGTCTGATTTTGTAACACTATTATTATAAATTCTTTTGATGCGTAGTATATAGTATCGTAACGTTAGGATTGTACGCGAAAATACTGTTACGTACTTCGGGTTAGTAATTGTAAGAAAACACCATTTATATTAAATCCGTGTATTTACAATACAAATACACACAACACAACACAACACAATGTAATACTTAAATACTCTGAATAACACTAGTCACTCACTGTACTATCTCCAAACTTAAACACAATAAAACATTTCTCGCTTCGCACGGGTCACTTCAAGTATCGCTCTCGATCGCTTTATAAAAACTGCCCTGTATTTGTCAACACATCTCTATTTATACCCAGGGTAAAGTTCTACCTGGATCCAGAAAAATCTAAATGTATCGGGAAACAATGAATCACTTCTTATTACTTCTTATTGTAAACAAGTAATGAGTCATAAATCCTAGTACACGCTACTTTCAACCTTATGCCATATACCACAAAGTCTATTATGGCATAGCTTAGGTCAACTATTTGTTTGTCAATAGGAGTAGCTATCTCTTTCTTTTATTTCTAGATCTCTCCAGCGTTCCAAGTCTACACGTTTCCAGATTATTCGTAACAATACCATTATAGTTGACACTTAGATATATATATTATCTTATCGTTGATCCCTTCATTCGATATTTTTGAAGTTATATTTCTTGAGGCGAGTTATGAAAAAATGATGAGAGTGATATTTTAAAATGCACACGTATTATCCTGAAATCCTTTGGCTATATTTTTTAGTCATTTTATTATCTATACATATATATACATATAATAAAATCGTAGGAAAGTCAAAACTGTATATTGAATATTTTTTTAAAAGAATACTTGGGGCGTGATCTACAATCGATATCGAAGCCAAAAATATATGTTTTAGAATTTTTGTCTGTTTGTCTGTTTGTCTGTTTGTCTGTTTGTCTGTTTGTCTGTTTGTCTTTTAATCTGTTTGTCTGTTTGTCTGTTTGTCTGTTTGTCTGTTTGTCTGTTTGTCTGTTTGTCTGTTTGTCTGTTTGTCTGTTTGTCTGTTTGTCTGTTTGTCTGTTTGTCTGTTTGTCTGTTTGTCTGTTTGTCTGTTTGTCTGTTTGTCTGTTTGTCTGTTTGTCTGTTTGTCTGTTTGTCTGTTTGTCTGTTTGTCTGTTTGTCTGTTTGTCTGTTTGTCTGTTTGTCTGTTTGTCTGTTTGTCTGTTTGTCTGTTTGTCTGTTTGTCTGTTTGTCTGTTTGTCTGTTTGTCTGTTTGTCTGTTTGTCTGTTTGTCTGTTTGTCTGTTTGTCTGTTTGTCTGTTTGTCTGTTTGTCTGTTTGTCTGTTTGTCTGTTTGTCTGTTTGTCTGTTTGTCTGTTTGTCTGTTTGTCTGTTTGTCTGTTTGTCTGTTTGTCTGTTTGTCTGTTTGTCTGTTTGTCTGTTTGTCTGTTTGTCTGTTTGTCTGTTTGTCTGTTTGTCTGTTTGTCTGTTTGTCTGTTTGTCTGTTTGTCTGTTTGTCTGTTTGTCTGTTTGTCTGTTTGTCTGTTTGTCTGTTTGTCTGTTTGTCTGTTTGTCTGTTTGTCTGTTTGTCTGTTTGTCTGTTTGTCTGTTTGTCTGTTTGTCTGTTTGTCTGTTTGTCTGTTTGTCTGTTTGTATGTCCGGGGTAACTCGAAAAGTACTGCATGGATTTACTTCAAATTTTGCATGAATATTACTAACAAGTCGGGTCAACATATAGGCTACATATTATCACGCCATCGAAAAGTACTGCATGGATTTACTTCAAATTTTGCATGAATATTACTAACAAGTCGGGTCAACATATAGGCTACATATTATCACGCCATCACCTACGGAGGAGGTGCTGTGCGGAGTAAACGAAGTCCGCGCGGACGAAGTCTCTGGCAACAGCTAGTTTTATTATAATTAAGTATTTGCATGCAATTAAAATCTATTTTTTAATGATGCCAAAGAATTACAACTTCTCACGCGCGTACATAAGTACACGCACCAATTTTTTTAACGTACGGCAAAGAACGAGATGAATTGTAGAGATTTCCCGTGCAATTTTTAGTAACTATGATCGTTTTTGATGTAATGGGCTGTAGGAAGAATGTCTTTTTATTAATATGAGTGAGAAGAATATATGGAAAAAATTTTTGTTTAACGCAAGCCGACATTAAATTGAAAAAATGCTACGAAGTTTTCAGGTTAAGTTGCACTTATTAGTTAGTTTCGGTGTATAAACTAAGTTTAGTATTATTTTGAGTATAATATTAAAATAATGTGTCAATAACCAATTATTTATTTAATCGATCAATCATCGTACTAACTCTAAACTAATATTAAAAAAAACACATTTACCTTAGTAATAAGTATAGAAGTTTATTATCTAAGTATTTTGCATCTTTTTTTTATATCATAAGATAGCAAACAAGCAGATGGATCTCCTGATGGAAAGAGTCAACCATCGCCTATAGGCACCAAAGATGTTAATGGTGCGTTGCTATCTTGCGGCGAGGTCTAATGCCACATGCATAAGTTTACTGGCTACCTTACCCTTCAAACCGGAACACGACAGCGACAAGCACTGACGCTATTGCGGAAGGAATAGGTAAGGCGGTGGTACCAGACCCGGGCGAGACAATGCAGAACTCTACCACCTAGTAGCCACGATGGTAGTAACTCGATAGCCAATCGGTCGCCTTTTACGACCTGCCTGGCAGTACGGCAGTTGGCCTATTCTTCAAAGGAGGCCGGGACCAACACGGCGGATGCGAAAAGTTCCTGTGTCACTTTTTTCATCATGAAAATGTCATCATGAAAAATATCTTACTGCAACGAAACGAAAGACTCTAAATCTTAGCACTTTCTATCTGTGCGTTACAGTGACAACCAAACCAAAAAAAAAATTGGTTGTCTCGTGAAAACTCTGAATCTGGGAGTTCTAGTCGCTATATCCAGGCTTCGTCATGAAATCAGCTGGATAGTACCATAATATTGCATTGACATTGAACTTACACTAGTTTGCCAAGTCACATATAACTATATAATATAACACATATAAATACGTCGTCGTTAAATATGGTTTGCAATATTTAGAAAATATATTATTTATATACGAATATAGCTAGTTAAATAGAAGCTGATATCTTCGAATGAAGATCTTGCAGCATCAGGTCAAGGTTACCATGTCAATTGCAATATAGTAATTGCAATTGCAATAAGTAACAAAATACAAAATGTAATATACAATGTTTATTTTTGACTGGCTGTGCCTGCGATTTCGTTCGCGTGGGATTTTTTAATACATGTAGCCTAAGTTACTCCTTATTACAATAGCTATCTACTGCTGAAAGTCCCGTCAAAATCCGTCCAGCCGTTCCAGAGATCAGCCGGAATAAACAGACAGAAAGATAGACAGACAGACAAAAATCGTAAAAAGTGTTATTTTGGTATATGTACCGTGTGTACATCCACATGCATTTAGTTAAAAACGGTTATTTTAATATTACAAACAAACACTCAAATTTTATTTATTTGTGTAGATGTATAGATGTTTAGATTACAAATAAATTAAAAAAAATTAGCATCGAATAAAGCCTTTACAAATTGCTAAATTCCTTTCATCAAGTTGAAAAGAGCTGGCTAGCTTTCAACGGCTGAACCGATTCTATTGAATCATAACTAAGAACCATCTCGCAAAATTGGGCTTAATAAAAACCAGCACGTTATTAATAAAAAAAAAACAGTAGCAGTCGTGGGACTGCCGATAGAAGTGAAAACGGAACTATTAAGTTGAGAGTAATTAAAACTATATGCAAAACATAGCTATAGATATACTATTATCATTAGCATGTCGGTGACGCGAACCGAGGATTTTACCCTCTACCAAAACGCTCAACGCGCCTAAAGAAGTTTACACTTCAAAAAAACAGTAGCAGTCGTGGGACTGCCGATAGAAGTGAAAACGGAACTATTAAGTTGAGAGTAATTAAAACTATATGCAAAACATAGCTATAGATATACTATTATCATTAGCATGTCGGTGACGCGAACCGAGGATTTTACCCTCTACCAAAACGCTCAACGCGCCTAAAGAAGTTTTCACTTCAAAAAAAACGCAACTAAATCGGACCATCCGCCTGGGCGCTACGATGCACGGACAGATACACAGATACACCTCTGAAACTTATGACACCCTCGCTTTTGCGTCGGAGGCTAAAAAATAGTAATAAAAAATTTAATAAAATATAATATCTACATCATTTCCATTGGTACCTAATAATTTTGTGTTATTCTAATTCGATACCTGGCTTACTAGTGAATAAATCAAAAATGCTTTTGTTGTAGAAATTCAAAAGGCGCATCCGAGATCGTTGCCTATTGCCTAATGCTACGAGCACAGAAAACATATACGGGTCCTGGTTCTGCTTATGTTTATAATGCGTATTTATTTAAAACGTAGTTTATTACTCTCTGCCTTGATCTGCCATTACACTGTGCATTACACCGCCTCACCACAAATTAAAATTTAAAAGCTTAAATTTTTTAGAAACAAATTTTTATCTATTATATTTTTTTAATCTGTGGTTTTATTTAATGTCGTTCCTTTTCATTGGGTTTTGTGATCTAAGAAGACAAATTAAAAAATATCTAAATCACTTTAAAAGTAAACTAAAGAAAATACGGTTTAAAAAAGTAATTTATTATTCTGTCACTATATTTTAGATTTTTTTGTTCAGCCTTTGAAATAATAATAGCAAGTAGCAACGGCGTCCACTCTCGCCAGAAAGTGACGTTGTAAAGAACCTTTTTAAAATGACAGCTTGATTTGGTTTGGTTTCCGCTACTGTGCTATTGTGCTATTTTATTTGATTTTGGACGAAAATCTCCACAAAATGTCTATATCTACGGCAACAGGTAATCAAATATAGCTTGGAATAATACATTTATATAGAAATAAAACCATATCAGTACATTCGATGTCAAACATGATGGAACAGTGTTTTCGGAGTAATGCCATGGAATCCCATATGGCGGTCCGTACTCCACATGATATAATGACGCTACAAACTAAAATATCATATTTAACAAACAATCCTATCATTAAAGCTTTCGTTTTATTACATTTTATGCCAAATTTTATAGGTTAAATGTACACTTCAATTAACGATAGGTTACGACTATTTAATTTTTTTTTACTCTAGCGTCTCTGCTGACGCCGGAGTTAGACTACTCTGAAAAATCTAATAACGATTTATTTTGTGAATATACCTAATATTCTGCGTTGTGTTATCATTTAAATTTGTAAAATGTTTAAAAAACATTCTTGCTTGTAATGTTTTTTTACATGCAATTTCCCATAATTTTCTTTAAGGAGGTCAAATCTGCATCTGTCAACTCTCGACCTAACGCAAAATTGATCTAATTATTTGTAAATCTAATATTTATTTATAATAATAAAAATATTTACAAATAACACATTGGAATGTATATTACTTATTAAATGTACACTTAATGTGTCATATCAAATTAACTTTTTAGATAACATAATAAAGCTATATATTTAATTAAAGTATTGCTTACATATATATCTGTACATCCAAACCTATTTACTGAAACTGAAGGGTCAATCCTTCAACATTTTGTAGTAATAATTCTGTGATGTATCTTCATAATTTATTTTGTATTTATAGAGTGAATCTTTCAATAAAGTTAGAAAATATTAAAATGATGTGTATGTTTTGCTTTTGTATACACACTTTGTTTATTGTTGAATGTATTTAAATAATCCTTGTAATAACATGTTTATATTATACATATAGTATATCTCTTCTATATCATACCTAGAAATAAAATAATACATAGATTCCTTAATAATATGCAGCTTATTGAGGCTAACATCTATATGTTATTTTATCTTTATGGAATACTTACATTTATAAACATAATTTGGCATTTCCAATACGATACTGAAATTCTATTACTTTGACAAATTAGGAAAAAAAATATGATAATTAAATTTACTAATTTAACACGCCTATTTATGGACAAATTATTTTATTAGAGTGTAAAAATTACAAAGAAAATCTTTATCTTAATCTAAAATAAATTTTAATCATTATAATATACTTAGTTTTACAGAGTGACATTTCATAATTATGATCTCTTCAGATAACAGAAAACTCTGGCATCCTTAATGCGGGGAATTCACTAGACAGACATGCCGACGGGCAAGCCCGCAGACATGCCCGCCGGACTTTGCTACTATAGGTTGATACACATGTCTGTCAAGTGTATTATTAAAGCAGGTCGTCCGGCCTATAATAGCGAGGTTCAGAAACGTGTCTGCTGACTTGCCCCTGGATATGTCTGTCTAGTGAATTCCCTGCTCAAGTGTTATAGTTTGACATACCCAGATATTATACTTTTTTGACTGTATATATTGAAAGATAATAGTTAATGGTTATATGTAACCAATAAAAATTACTAATGACTCGTTTACATTGTTAGCAGTATTGTCTTTTACTTAACTTTGTTGATGTTGGTACAACAAAGTTAGTGTAGTGATAATCAAAAAGTATGGTCAACATTCACATGTTAATGAGTCGACTCATGATATTGGCAAATTGCTGTTTGTAAATTATGAACTTTGATGTCTATATGCAGGTGTCTGTACATAAACATTTTTATTGGAAAAACAAAAATAAAATTGAAGAATCTATTATTTACTTATTCGGTATCAGAATTAAGTACTAAATATGCTCGTGTATGTACACTCTTACCAGTCAACCTGTGTAGACTGAAAGTCTCAATGTCAGAAAAAATAAAAACATGTGACTTACACCATCTAGATGCTTAACTTTTCTGTTATTCACGAGAACCTCGTTAGCTTGAATAAGGATGCCTTAGCTGGTGTGTCATATTTATCAAGATGATATTGGTGAACTGCTTTTATAGTTTGAGTGGTTGACAGGGCCATACATCTTCAACAGCTACTGATCTCCAAAAATTTTACTAATATGATTCTATCCCTCGTGTTGGGTTGCTGAAGTTTAAGAATAAGTTTATTGTAGGAGAGTCCAAGAGGGGATTTTTGGATTTACTCAAGGGTATCAGATTAACATAGGGGGGGTCGCCTCGCATACTGTTAAAGGCTCTCCATCAAATATAAGCCCTTTACATAGAGGCGGGTTATTAGGGCAGAAAAAACCTCCCACTCCCTTACAAAACACTTGAATCATCAGATTTTCTAAATTTTATGTGGCAATTAACCCACCATACCTTAATCTGACATGATTTAGTGTTTCCAAGTCACAGTTTTTTTTATTTATTTTTATCTGTAGATTGTTTCTCCACCATTGAAAAGAAAAACACTATATAACCTTTTATTTTTCCTATAATTTAATCTACAAAATGCAATAGATCCCAACGACGCTCGAGTAACTACCCGTTTAGCATCTTGGGCTCCCCTACTATTGGTTTATCTTGCTTTCCAGACATAAACACACCATTTATTTTACATGCAAGTTTTGAATTAATATACAATGTAATTAATGTGTTTGAAATTGGCTTTTCAGATGAACGCACCGAAGGAGATGATGATACATCACAAGGAAGCCAACCAAAAGATGATACTAGTGATTCAGAAAATGAACAGGAAAATGAACCCCAAAATCAAAATGGGGTTTCTGTTAGTCCTGAAGTTCATGAACTTGTCACTAGTGATGAAGAAGATTGTGTGGTGACTAATGAGGATGAAACCTCTAATTCCAGTTCAGGTTCAGAGGTTAGTACAGAAGGATCCCAACAAAGCAATAAAGAAAGAGATAAATTAGATAAAGATGAAGAACCATTAGAGAATGGTGGTGAAGAATCAGATATAGAAGAAGTAACAATAGAAGATCCACTAAATCAAGGACAGGGTAAACCAAAACCAGCAGTTGTAAATGACACAAAAGACATTGAGGAAATTCCTAAGCCTGAAAAGCCAGAACAGAAAGAAGACTTAGATGAAGGCGCTGAACAACACAAGGAACCAACAATGGTCATTATAGATACAAATTCAATTCTATCAGGAAAAGGGCCAACTCCAGTGCAAAATAAAAATAATAGCACTAGTAATATTGATGCACAGAACTTATGTCAAAGCATTGCTGCTAGAGGAACAACAATTACACCCATAAGTGGTAAAGCAAATAATACCAATTCACGCAACAACCAAAATAATGTACCTGCTGCCCCCCAACAAAATATATTGCCTTCACTAACTGACGACATGTTTGTTGTTGAAGCTCCTTCATTTATTGTCCCCTATGTGTATGAAAAACCATCTGTAAAACCATTTAGAGAGTTTGTAGATAAATTAGGTAAAGAACTTGAAGAACTTAAGATTAAGGAGGATCAAGAAAAATTAGAAAAAGAAAAAGCTGAAAAAGAGAAGAAAGAAAAAGAAAGACAAGAAAGAATTGCAAGAGGGGAAGAAGTGGAAGAACCAGCAGATGCTGAAAAAGATGTTGAAAAGGTTGTAGATGAAGCTGTAAAGGAAAAGAAATCTGAGAAAAAAAGGAAACGTAAAACAGAAGAAGATGATGATTCATGGGATGGTGAAAGCTCCAGTGGATCAGATGATGATGCCATTAGTGATGATGATACCGTGGTGATAAAAGAAAAAGACGATGTTATTGAAGAAATAAAGGATCCAATTAGTTTGATAGCTAAGGGTATAAGTGGTAAATCAGACAGTTACTTTGACTGTTCTTTAGGTCAGTTTTTCATTAACATTGGTCTTAATTTGGTTCAAGAATATGTACAAACAGATTTACTAAAGGTACAAAATCGAAAGTTATATAAGGAGAGAAAATCTGGTAGAAGTACTAAAGCTACAGAATCAGCCATAGTATCACTTACACAAAATTTAGCTTTTAGCAAAAAACTCAACTCACCATATGCTCTTGAACAAAAAAGATGTGAATTTTGTAGCTTTAAAACAGAGTCGATGCTTGTAATGGCCCATCATTTAGAAGCTCCACACATGAAAAATAATATTTATAAATGCAATACTTGCGCATTTGAAATACGTAGTCCCCATGATATATTATTTCATATGGAAGCAGAGCACAACACAAGAGGCAGATTGGAAAGAGCTCCAGCATATCAACAATGCCCTAGTTGTCATTTTGAAGATAACAGTAAAACCAAACTGGCACGACATTTAATAGCTTGTGCTAAGAAGTTCAAACCAGAATTTAACTTAGCACCACCTATAGAATGGGAGCCACCAGCAAAAATACCAAAATTATCAAGAGCAAGAAATAATATGGTTGGTCCATACCAAAACTTTAACAGGTCACAAGCAGGGATGACTCCAATTGGTAGACCACCATTGAACATAACTGGCACAGTTGTATCCAATATGCCCATACTTGGGAGACCTAGAGGCCGCCCACCAATGGCAACTCCTGCTCGTGCACCTGTATCTGGAGTTCCCATAATACGTAGTGGTGTCATGATTATGCATAACAATCCTCCCAGTGGAACTAGTATTTCTAACTACCCAATCCTACAAAATAACCAAGGCAATCACTCATCAGCTACTCCAAAAATATCTATAACGCCGCTACCAAGGGCTCCTCAGCCCTCTTCATCGGCACATACTTCACAAAATCCTAAAGCTACCTTTGTTATATGTGAGATTTGTGATGGCTACATTAAGGATTTAGAGCAGCTACGCAATCACATGCAATGGATACATAAAGTGAAGATTCATCCTAAAATGATTTATAATCGTCCACCTCTTAACTGTCAGAAATGTCAATTCAGATTCTTCACTGATCAAGGATTGGAAAGGCATTTACTTGGTTCTCATGGTCTGGTTACCAGTTCCATGCAAGAAGCAGCTAACAAGGGCAAAGACGCAGGCAGGTGTCCAGTTTGTGGTAGAGTATATCAATGGAAATTGCTCAATCATGTATCTAGAGATCATAACATGACTCTCAAACCAGCTCACCTCTCATATAAATGTACTGTATGCACTGCAACATTTGGAATGTATAAGCAATTTGAAAATCACGTTTATTCAGCACATAGTGTAGTCGCTAAACGTGTCATTGACAAAAACAAGACATCTACGCCAATATCCAAACCAGAAACTGACCCAATGCTTAAACCTCTTAAGATAAGTGATGAGATTACAATAATACCACAACCAGCTAAATCCTCTGTTACAATTACTGCGAAAGGTAAATAACAAGAATTTATGGGAGTGTGAAAACTGAGTTAGTGCCCATTATACATCAGATAGGCTTCAACAGTGATGCACTTCCGTGATATTGGGCAGTATTGTGTAAATAATTTTTTAAGTTACGATGCTATATCAATCATATTTAAAATATTAATGTGAAAACGGGAAATATAATGACAGTTTCAATCAACCTAATGTGAGTTATTTTTAATAAACAAAACAAATAGGCTAAGCTGTAAATTTGTATTAAAATAATTGATGGAGTATGTATTTTCTGACATTCATATTGTTAGATTTTCACCTTTTCTTGTGAAATTGTGGTCTGAATGCTGTTATTTTGTTTGTATGTCACAAAGATTGAAATTGCTAAAATGTTGAGATCTGTGCCCTCAAAGAATGTTAGTGGAAGGAAGTAAATAGCGCAAGTTAGACATTAGTTTTCAGTAATCATTATTAAGTAATTTATTTGCAACTTGTTCTTGTATAATCCGACTTATAAATTATTGTCTGTCTATTTTAACATGTATCATTTTGATCAGAAAGATTGTAACTTAGATGGACATTAATCGTGAATGTAAATTATACTAAGACCTTAGGTAAGTTGATATTGTAGATTTAAATTTTAGGTGCATAGAATGTATTTAACTGACAATTTTTTCAACCCGCCCTACCAAAAATGTTGACATTTTTGAAGTCAATTGCATGAAACACCTCAGTCTTATTTAATTCTGATCTCAGGTTAGACTGGAGTGTTTGATTTGGTAAAGTTTACTAAATTGTTAAATGTACTTATAGAACTGTGAAGTATGTATTTTTTTTAATTCAAATAAAAATACAAATTCAAGTATGACAATGTTTTTATCCCAGGTTTTGTATCTCACAGGTAAATAGATGTTTGTTATATGATATGGAAAGTAGAAGTTCCAATACCTGACTATATATATATTTAAAATCGCCTTTGCTGAAAGATTATATTTTATATTGTTACTTAGTGTTCGAATCATGTTTCCTTTGTTTTGTGAAAAACTAAAAATGTCCGCTATGGTTGTCTCCTACAGGATCCAACATGATGTACCAATTTTGATTTCAATATAGATTAAAATAATTAAAACACTAATACAGGTTTTTTTACCCTACTTCAAAGATATCAAAACCTTTTTAATATGAATTAAACCTATTATTGGCGGGAATCACAAAGGTTTTGCTGGATAACTCCTCATATCCATTGAAATCTTACAATTTAAGAATCTAGTATTTATTGCATTTTTTAGAGGACGCAATTTTATTTTTGGGACATGTGTGGGGGTCAATAGAAGCTTAACCCCAAATTTTTGGGGTTGTCGCCCTTGTCCCTCGGCCGCCATCTTCGAAAAACGGCTGAAGACACCTTTTTCGTGATATCTCGGAAACTATGCGTCTTACAAAAAGTCGTAGAAATAATTTGTAGCATTATCCTCAAAAGATCATCTACAAGATTTGTACTAGAAAATCGCTTTGCCTACAAATATGGGCGTATATTTTGCCCTACATTTAAAATTAATTACATTTAACAAAAAAATTGCCTCAGACCAGACAATGAGGATAATTTTTCTTTATATATTTTTTAATTTCATTCATTTAAAATGCTGTTACAGCGCAAGTTTACCAGGTTCGTCAATGCTCATTCATGAGAATCCGGTCAAATTTCAAAACGAAATGTTTATATAGTTTTATCTATATAGTGATCTCTTTTTTTATTGTAAATACATTCTTAAAAAGATTGTTAAATCCGTACTACTTATTCATTCCTGTTTTCCTTAATATAAAACTTACTAAGTTATGGTTTCTTATAGTAATTTCTAAGAGAAATGTACATTTTCGAGAACGTTAAGCAGATAGAAAAAGTCTGAGTTACCGTTTGGAGACAAATGAACATCTGCCTACTACGACTATAATTATTTTATACGTAGCCCTCGAAAGTTCCTGTTTCTTAGAAGAAAATGAGGTAGACCTCATTTTATTTTTTTTAGTTGTGCTACATATTTTGCCACGTATAGACGTATTGAAAATTGTGGATATTATTTTCAGTTTAATCAATTAAACTGCGAATTTTGTGTACTGAAATTTTCGTTTAGTTATAAACATTGCGACTTTTTTAAAGCGTGAATCATGAGTGATTGTTTTATACATTAAAAACCTTTTGGGGACATTAAAGTTCGAATTGTGAAAGCAAGAGGAGTAAAAACTGCTTGAGCGAGCAAAATTCAAAAACGATGTGGACAATGAATTATTTTTTATGACTGAAGCAACTGCTGAGAAGCCTTTCCAAAGAAGTATAATTTTATGTCTACCACTTATAAACGCTTCTCCACAGATTAATACACTATTTAATATTACTCCAGCTTTCGATTGAAAAATGTAAAGCTTCCAATCAAAAAACGTGTATTGTAACGTTTGATTAATCTCTCTATATTGGAAAGCTCGAGACATAACTGCTGCGGATGATCCTACTTCAGATCTTTCAAAAGTTGTTGTTCGAAAGGGTGGGTTCCATTTGCTTATGTCATTCATTGGTGAAATTAGATACATAATGTCTGGTATAAACACTTGAAGATATATTTAAACTAATTTATGCAGATAAGTAAAGCACTTTTTACTTTTTTCTTTGGACTTCCATAAGTCCAGTGGGCCGGATGGTATCTCTCCGATTGTACTTAAAGTGTGTGCTCCAGAGCTGGCGCCGGTATTAACACGCCTATTCCGGCTCTCCTACTCACTCGGCGTAGTATACCGATTTCGTGGAAGACAGCTCTAGTGCATCCCACTCCTAAAAAGGAGATCGCTCTAATCCATCTATCGGCCGATAGCCATAATCTCCTTATTCTCCAAAATTATGGAGACAATCATCAGCTCTCAGCTCCTCAAGTATTTAGAAGAGCACCAGCAGATTAGCGACCGCCAGTACGGTTTCCGTCGCGGCCGCTCAGCTGGTGATCTTCTATTATACCTAATACATCGATAGCGGAAGCAGTTGAGTACAAGGGGGAGGCATTGGCAGTTAGTTTGGACAAAGCAGGCCTTTGATCGGGTATGGCACAAAGCGCTTCTCGTGAAGCTGCCTTCCTATAGACTTCCCGAGAAATTATGAAAGTGGATCACCAGTTTTTTGGCTGATCGGAGCATCAAGGTCTTTGTCGACGGTGAGTGATCTGACCTTAAAACTGTCAATGCTGGTGTTCCAGAAGGCTGTATGCTATCATCGACACTGTTCCTTCTGCATACCAATGACATGATGCGAATTCGCAACATACATTGCTACGCAGATGACAGAACTCGTGATGCTACATACTCCGGCCGTAGCGGTATTTCTCGGGAACACGTCGAAGAGTGCCAAAACCAGCTTGTGTCCGAAGTTAAGAATCGACTAACCGATGTCTCGGAATGGGGTCGTCAACTCTTAACCTCAAGATGTCTTCTTGGGGTTATGTATCAGCTTTGCGTGTTCTCCGCTAAAAAGACACCCTTTGTCGTGTCACCTCGATTTGGGGATACTCTTCTGACAGCTGGTGTCGGGATTCTGGGAGTCGACATATCGAATTACTTTCAATTATACGGAAGGTTAAACAAGTAAGGCAAAACTAGCCTCCAAAAAGCTCTGTGTGCCCAGCAGAACGAGATAGTACCTACTTCTTGCCGGCCCATTGCCCTCAACTTTATAAGGCTCAAATTCGGCCTCACGGAGTACTGTTCTCATATCTGGGCCGGTGCTACTCAGTACCAGCTTTTTCCTCTTGATCGCATTCAACATAGAGCGGTTCGAATCGTTGACGACCAGGCTATTTCGACACGGCTTGACTTTTTGGCATTGCGCAGAGACGTTGGTTCACTCTGCGTCTTCTGTCGTATTTTTCATGGGGTGTGTTGCGGCGAGTTATTTGGATTAATTCCTGCCGCCTAATTCCATCATCGGACATCGCGTCAAAATTTGAAATTCCATCCTCACCATCTCGATATCTGGAAATCCACAACTGTGCGTTTCTCTCGGCACTTTTTGCCTCGCACTACTCTGTTGTGGTATCAAATATCAATGACCGGCAGGGGTGTTTCCAGACGGATACGACTTGGGGGGCTTCAAGAAAAGAGCTTACTCATTCTTAAAAGGCCGCCAACGCAACTGCAAGACTTTTGGTATTGCGGATGTCCATGAGCTGCGGTGATCACTTCAGATTAGGTGCATGTGTTAAGCACATAATATCTGGACATGCTTATGGTGGAGCTGTGCGTGCTCATTTGTTGGTCCATTTGTTTATAAGCAAAATAGTTATGGACTCCATAGAATTTACAAATGAACGCGATTTAATCGATGATATTATTGATAATGATCGAACTAACGTTTGAGAATCATATGAACATATTTGTAGGGAAAGCGATTTGCTACAAATTCTGTTACGATTTTTTTGTAGGACACATAGTTTCCGAGATACCGCGAAAAAGGTGTTTGCACTCCTTTTTCCAAGATGGCGGCCGGGGGACAGTGGTGGCAACCCCACAAATTTGGGGTTAAGCTTCTATTGGCCCCTCACATATGTACCAAAAGTAAAATTGCGTCCTCTAATAAATGTAAAGCTCATGAAATACTTCAATGGACCAATATTACAAAAGAACAGTATTTTTTGTAAAAAAAAAATAGCATATTATACTGTGGTACCATGGGCGTACCCAAGTTCTGGCTTAGGAGGGGGCAACCTGAGACTATATTTTTACCTATCTTATTCTATTTTTACCTCTCTACAAACTATCTACTGGTGTAGATAGTTTGTACAGATGTAATAATTGTAATAAATTCCAAGGTTTGCTTAAAACAACGTAATTTTAATATTTTTCAAATATACTTACTTCATTTTTTTTTAAATAATTTTCAAGTTAATTCACCAATTGACTTAAAAATCTTATCAGCTTTTCTCCTTAAAAACTGCGTCAAATACCGTTAATTTAATCAAAATCGGTCAATTTGTTTGTGATTTATCAACGAAGAAATTTAAAAATATAATGTTTTTTGACAACGCATCGAAATTTTTCAACCTATCGATTATTTAGCTAAAGCAATATTTTAGATCTCAAAAATTGAGTTGAATGCCATCATCGTTTGCAAAATATACAGCTTTTCAAAAATTAATATACTGCCATTTTTAACAAAATAGACGTTTGAACTGAAAAATCTATGCTCATATTTTTACTTTTTTGAGCTTAAAATACCTTAACTTAGTGGGAAGTTTCAGGGATGGCCCGTAGGGTCAACAGTTTTAAACACATTTTTTACTTAAAATTTTGGGCTTATTAATCTATGCTTAGGTGTTTTTTACTTCTCTGAGCGTAAAATACCTCAATTTAGTTTCAGGGATGCAGGGTCAACCGGTTTACAGATCTTTTTTATTTCTATAAATTAAATGCTCCTGACCTCCTGGGTTAGGTCAAGATTTTAGGTTTAGGTTGTACACATGTTTGACAAATCCTTTAGCCAATAAAATTGCAGCTATGTAACATTTACTAGAAGCTAAATAGCATTAGCTTGTATTCTCTCTGACTATAAATTGAATGTACTCTCTTATTTACAGCATGTAATAAAAACAAAGTACCTATGTACATAGATTTCTCGGTTGTATCTAATAATTTGATTTTAATAATTTTTGTGTGAAGTGTTTTAGGTGTTCAGCCTAAAATTTCGAATCAGTAACCCAACATCCTGGGGTGGGCACTAGACCATACTGGGGTGGGCAGTGGGCACGCCCGCACGCTACTTTCCCCCCACTCCCCCTCTATATGTATACGCCAAAGTTTATATTTCATATCTACTACCTACTAATAGTAGGGGAGCTAGCAACGTTGAAAAAAAATAATTTTAGAAAAACTGATTCTTTAATATGGCATTCGCAATGCTCCCTCGAGTAGAGTGCGGGCTATCTGGCTGTTGGTAAACGTTGCGTTCATTATTGCGCAGCATACCTTTATAGGTAAAAATTTTGAATTTTGCATTATTTTAGAATGATTTTTTTCCTTACCATCAACTTTTGGACACTATTAGGAACATTAATGTCTATTTACAGACATTTTTGTGTTTGATAACCTATGTGCCAGACGTTATTTCATATAAATAAAAATAAATAAATTTTAAACCATTTTAGAATGTCTGTAATTTTTATATTATTTTAATAAGAAATAAATTAATACAAAAT